>PVIY010018916.1:0-46700 GCA_004026745.1 Myrmecophaga tridactyla | reverse complement strand
CTCAGTCCCTGCTACTCTTTCCTTTCCCTCCGAGAAGCCGCCTATGGGGGAGGGGTGCCGGCGCCGGCTGCTGGCCGCCGCGGCTTGGGGAACTCACAGATCCGAAGAGCTGCCGTTGGTCTAGCTGCTCCAGACCTGGGCGCGCTGTGTGTTCAGTCACTATCGTGGTTCCGGGAGCTGATCTGTACTGTTTCTGGTTATCTAGTAGTTGTTCTGGAGGACGAACTAAAACGCGCACCTTGCTAAGCCGCCATCTTGGCCCCTCCCCAATCAACAAATTTAAACAGCCACTTAACAATTGTTATATTTAAGTAACACATCAGTTAATAACTAGACTGAACACACCAAGTAACAATTAAGTAGGCATTAAACACTTAACACACTGATTAACAACTAAATGAACAACTCTTATTATACCCAAGTAACACTGGCCAGCACTTAAACAGGCCTACTTAATTTCATTAAATATCAAATAAGTTTTGGATTACTCATTTTCTAAGAGTATACTCAGCAAACAAACTTAGTCCAAGCTCCAAACCCCATAGAGCACAGTGCCCAGAAAACAAGTATAGAAGTCAAAGCAAAGGGGGTCATTCTGGAAGCATGACCCAGTCCTAAATCAAGGGGACTTGAACCACCATAATGGCTCCCCAATCCATTTTACGGTGATGCCCCAATCGCCCAGTCAGATGTCTGGACCTGGAACTATAAATGGTTTCTCTCTGAAGTTTTTTAAGGTGCCAAAAGTTTCTGGAGGGCCAGCAGAACAAAGAAACGCCAGTTGCCAAGCCTGTAGACTAAATTCAGCCCAGCAGCTGCAAAAGGTTCAGTCACCTGCTTACTTGCTCTGCTGGGGCTGGAGAACCTCAGATATCTGTCCCATCAGAGGGTCGCCAAATTGTTACTGGACAAAGGCTGTGGATTCTTTTGCACGATGCACTCAATAAACAATTCCTGAGACACTGGGGTTTCAAAGAAAGAAAGAGTATGTTACTAGGTGCCTAGTAGGAGAGCAGATGGCCTAACCACCCAAAATCTATCTCCCTGAACTGCAGTAATTCTGATAGTTTTATTAAAGAAAAGATGGGCAGGGTTTGGGATAATGAGCACAGTGGCCCCAGATGATGTAAACAGAGGTGATCTAATTATTGAGCATGCCCAGATCAATTACATGCTTAGTCACAGAATACATGTAAGGTACTGGCAGAATTTTATCATCAGTTGTAGGTGACTTGTAAGTTAAAGTCTAAGCTAATCTGCATGTCAGGCTAGATTACTAGCCTACAGACATCTAGATCTGTCTTGGTTATCAAGATTACTTTGGACTTTGGGTGGGTTAGTTCTGGGCTGACCCAAGACTCCTCATTAATAAACATCAAGGGCTGTCTTTAGTGATTACAAGATCTAAAACTGAATAATAGTGTACAAATGAAGTTTGGTCACAAGGTTTGTCCAATCACAGGGGCAGGAGGTAGAGGCTCTACAGTCATTATTAGAGACCAAGGTAGCTGGATTACAATTCAGAGATTTCAGTTATTTCCCTCTGTCTATTCCAATATAACAGAAAGCAAAATAGAATAACTATATAATGATTCTATATTGAAAATCTTCCCTTAAATCCTGATTTGTTGGTGATAATCTTCTAGGCTTGCCTCTCCTGGAGAGGAACTTCTGTGCTATGAGCAGTTGCAAACAGGAACTGAGCATGCCCACTGCTGGGTGTATTATGAATGGAAGCTTTGTGGGGAAGGAAGCTCCAGACTTCTTGGAATCTCATAGAAAAGAGGGGATGAGAGATGTCAGAGGCCCACTGCCCGTGGGGTGAAACTGTAGTCCAATGACTGGAAGCTAAGGGAAGGGGACCCTCCAACTTATTACCACACCCATCTCGAGTAGATCCTAAGTAATATGGGTGTGTGTGTGTGTGTGTGTTTGGTGGCAATTATGAGAGTAGATACTGACTCAAGCACTATGGACTTCCTCTGTTCTTACTGAGGTTTAGTAGATTTTCTTGAACAAATACTTCTCAATTAGCTATATAACCTTAGGCTAATTCTAGACTTCTAAATGACGGTATTTTATAATTTTTTACCAGATTAATGGTTGTTTCATTGGGGAGAGTGTCTGCAGAGCCCCTCATATATTCATTTTATAATTTCTGACTGCATCCTTGCTTTTTTAAAAGTAATATAACTCAAATTCTTCTGGTACAATCCATAATTTCTGTTCTGGACCCAGATTCATTTTTCAAAAGAGCCTTTCTTCCTTTTAATGGAAAAATCATGTTTAAAGATTCAATTTAGGTAATAGAGTTGCCTACTACTCTTGGTTGGGTCATTGTTTCTGGTCTTTTTCAGTATATACAACTAGGAAATGATTTTTTAAAGGATGAAATACCATGAAGTTATACTCAACAACTTCATTCTCCATAATACCAACATATCAACTCACTTATTTTGTTCCACAACACACACAAACACAATCACCATAACCTATAATAGGACAGTGAGGAAAAAAATCCTCTAATATTGTATTGCAGTTCTTTTCATTCTTAGGACATATCCTACTATGAACACTCAATGTGTTTTAAGGTAACCAGGAATAGTTCTTTTAGTATGCTTGTGCTACTGAATATTATTTTGATTTTTAGGGATCTTTTTTTTTCATTTAAATTATAAAAAATATTCACGTGGTCCCTAAATCAAATTTACAAAACAAGGTATATTCAAAGAAACTTAGTATCTATCACTGTCTCCTCTATCTTATTCCCTCCCTCTTCCTCTAAGTTCAACATTGAAAATTTTACATACTTTATTCTTCTAAAGTTTTTTGAAAGTTCACGTAGACATATATTCAATCACTTTCTTTTCCTGGATATCACTAGAATACAAAACATGTTTTTACATACTTTGCTTTTTTCTTTTGAACAATGTATCCTATAAGACATTCCACAGAAATGTTTCTCACTTCTAAAATAGTTTATTTGCTAGTACTTTTGAAATACTTTTTGCCTCTGTATCTATGAGTGATTTTGAATGGAGCTGATCTGTGTGTGCATGTGTGTAACTGTGATGCCCCAGGGTTGCCCACAAGACAGGCATGAGCTTTTGCCACTGGGGCTCTGCTTCAGCCATAGTGGCTTCACATTTATCTCTTTTATATGTTGAACATTATACAGTATTCCAATCAAAGAAGGGGCTAACAATGCTTGAAAACCACTGTCTCAAAATGAGTCGACAGAGCTAATATTGCCAAATATTTTTTCATCTTTCATGTAAAGGAAATATTTAGTGATTTAACATTATTTAAAAAAGATTTATCTCCCTATGCCAGTTAATTCAGTGTTATTTTATTTTAGAAGTTGGGATTAATAATCTTCGTTTGTTATCATCAACCACCTCTACAGTAATTTTTTACATTATCATTAGCTTCTCACTTAATATTTTATTTATTTGTTATTTTATTATTTATTTATTTATTTATTTTACATGGGCAGGCTCCAGGAAATGAATTCGGGTCTCTGGCATGGCAGGTGAGAATTCTACCACTCAGCCACTGTTGTACCACCCCTCACTTAATGTTTTTAAAATAAGTCCAAGGTTGGATACTTCAGTTCACCTGTATGCTGGATTGAAGAAAATCTAGTTAAGAGTGCATATGTACAATAATGGGGTCCTCACATGGAAAAATAATGAAACATGACCCCACCATACAGCATACAAAAAAAAAAAAAGGAGTGCACATGCAACCGTGCTTTCTCCTCTTTTTTCCGTTAAAGTCAGATTGCAACCTCTAGATGGCAAATATTTCTTATGTTTACCAAAACATTCATTCATAAATTTCGAATAATACAACTCATCCTCTATTAATATAAATACATTAAAAATTGAAAGTCATTTATCTGTATACATATAAATATAAATAATCACAACTATTCAGTTGAGTACTTTCTCATGGTATAGGGTTTTGTTGCCTCATAATGCAACAAAAAATTGAACTCTGAAGCTCACTGCATTGATTCTTTCCAGGATAAATTTTTAACAATTAGATGTGTATGACTGAGTGGGATTAATTTGGGTTGTTTGATCACATTTTTGTAAGACTACTAATTATTATACTATGAGTCTAGTAAAAAGTGTTCTGACGAGTAAACCAAGATGTTTCTGGCAGCCTCTGTTTATTCCACGACACTAGGCATGTTTCATTACCTTTTTGAAGGACTTGTACTTACTTCTACTTACTGTGGGAAGCAGATTTCCCACCACTCTGCTGAGTTCCCCTTGCCTTTATGTCCAACACTTCCCTGAGCGTTTTGAAGTTCTAGAGTATTTTTGTCATTTGACCTTTTGGCAGGAAGAGCAGATCACACTAAGAGAGAGGGTTCAATGGCGTTTAGGGTCTCTGGCTGTTAATGACTTTGAAGGCAGAGAAATTATGCAGGAAAGAGCTCAAACCATTTTCCAAATAAATCGCCTTTGGTTTCTGAGTGTTATCTGTGGGACTAGGGTTTTATCAGCAATGCAGTGTAGAGTAGCTAAGGAGGCTGAAGGTGTTATGGGATGGGGCATAGCTGTCGGTCAGCTCCCTTGGTGAGAGGTCCATCCAGGCCCTGGCCCTTGGTCTTGGACAAAGTTCTCATGGCTTCATAGGGATTTTTTTTCTTTGAGGAATCAAATTGCATGTTTCTTTTCAAGTCTCCTTTATTTCTCAATTTAGGGTTGTTTCAGTGTAGAACAGGGGAGAAAGTTCCCTTTGCATTTGATTGAAGTTGATTTCACAGTGAGATCTTTTAACCTTACCATTCCCCTCTGCTGGTTGAAGGCAACAAACTCTGAAATGTCTTCAATTTATGGAAACAAATGTTACTGGCCCCAGGAGGCCATACACTTCCCCATCTCCTACATTTTCCCCTACCTCTGGCTTTAGTTTTCTACAGATCTTAGCTGGTAGCCAAGAAAAACACTTTTTAAAAAGCACTGTCAAAACTGAAATGGAAAAACATCATAAATTTAAAAAGATAGTTATAATGACACAGGAAGTATAATCTCACACACCCATCTTCTCCCATTGCTTTTATGGAAGACTTGTAAGCAGAAGATGACTTCTTATTTTCCCAGGATGCTCGAAATGAGACCAAAGCCTAGAACTGTTTTCTGCCTCCACAAGAGGCAAGCTCCTGGACATGGGGCAAATTCCATGTCTTAGAGAAGGAAAAAAAACCTGGTCTTGACTTCATGACTCATGCTTGAACCTGAGAGGAAAATCTGTGCATGAGCTTTGGTTCCCCAAAGGAGAGAAAATAAGAAGGTACTTCCTATCCATTAAAAGATCCAAAATATTGCAGAGAGAAAGTTAAGCCAGTCCAGATGCTAAGCACATTATGTCTAAAAAACCTCAGAAATCATAAAGACTGCCAAAAAATGTGAGCATCATATTTCATGTAGGTCATTTATTTGAGGAAGCTCTTGGCTTTCCGGAAAGTTCTATAAGCAGGCACAAGACTTACTGTAGGATAAAGTGGGTCAGGGAGGCTGGTCCTTCCTCATGATTCTGGTTCACACCATGAATGTTCTGGAAAGATATGGATGAGAATCAATTGGTCCTGAGCACCTTCTCCAGGAAGGGAAGAACTGTCTCCAGAAAGCGTTAGCCCACTGCCGAGGGTCAAAGCAGCACTCCAGATTTCCAGGTGCTGCCGTTGAAGGCAGCAGTGTGACAGGAAAACAGCCTATGAAGCAACAAACCAACTCAAATAGTTTACTGGAAAAATTTTAAGTGTAAAGAAATATGTAAATAATAACAGAGTCACATCTTGTCCTCTGTTAGTTATTAAGACTTTAGCTAGTATCATTACGAAAACACTGTAATACAGATTTTTCAGTATTTTTTATGTTTAATTGTATTATTATACTATAAGCCCTATGACCACAAACTAAGACAAAAAAACATAAAATAGGTGTGAGAAGTGTGTGAGCATGGAAGACGGTAGTAAGCAAGCAAATGTCTGAATTGTGGAAATAGTTATAGGTATTTTGTGCTTTTCCCAAGCATATTTCACATAAAAAATTTAAATAATGTAGTACTAAGTCAAATTTAAAAATAAGCATCACAATATATCTACATTAAGGCACATTAGAGCAAACAGATTCATTTCCTGACCTAGAAATAATCCCTTACATGGTATTATTTTGTTGAATCCATAGAGAATAAGGTGTGGATGGAACATTTAATTTTTACTTTTAATTTGATAAAGTGGATATTCAGATGATTTTGTCCTCTCTGAGAACTTACTTTTTTGCACATTCTCAGAAAAGGATTTTTTTTTTACTTTTTTAAAACAATCATTAAGATAGCAAAGTAGTCGTGTCTGAATTAATGCGATCTAATGCAGAGACAGTCTTGGAAAGATGTGGTAGAATCCCTACAGCTGTAAAAGGTATTAATTTTCCTTGTAGCATACTGGCATTCTTACTTCTCTTAATTAAGGCTTTTCATCAGGGGAAATAACAACCTTGGATTCCTGTCTTAATTGAATTGGTGCTTACAGTGGCTGTATCAAGTTCAAAGACTGAAAGATTAAATATTCATTTGTGTCTGGTTTTTCAAGTGGAGCTTTCTGGGCTTTCTCTGTTCAATAGTCACTACAGTTGAGCGAAATTGAGGGGAAAATCTGCATTATATTTGTGTAAAATTACAAAATATCAATGGTCTAGATCTGATGTTATACTCATATGTTTTTCCTGATTTTCTTTTTATTGTTCTTTGCATAATTGTAAAGCAGTACAACCTTCCAACTACAGGGACCACTGACATACATAAACAGCAACTGAGCACCAGAGGGCACACATTTCCTATAGTGCATAGCATGCACGCTGCTCCTCAAAAATGCACCCATAACTTATTCACAATTATAGATACAAAAGGAACAAGGGAAACAGATCCTTGGGAGAGAACAACGGTAGCAGAGCCTACCAGTCAGTCTGGGAAAGCCAGCCCATGGAGTGAAAATGAGAAAACAAAAAGTGTTCACAGTTGAATTTATTGGCCCTATTGCTAAGGTCAAAAATCTAACCACTAAGGGCCAGATTCAATAAAAATTTATCTGGATTTTATTCCAAGCCATGCAGACCTGCAAAAATCAATTTTCTGGAACTTGTAAAGGCTTCCATAGTCAAGACAAAGTCAGCATTCCTCTCCATTCTTATTCTTTGAGCAGGATTGGGAGACTCTCTGGAGGCCTGGGTCAGCTACAGGTCTCCTGTGCCTGGAACAGGTGGTAAGAGAAAATGCACAGAAGAAAACATCATAAGGTTCATGGTATGTGCCCATTGCCAAATATGTGTTTCTGTACCTACCTCTACCAGTTATCATTTATTCATTCAATTTCCCATTTTGTCATCAAACATTTGGGGGCCTCCAACTATCTGCCAAGTGCTGTGTTACAGACTGGGAAAATCAAGGTGAGAGCACATGTCCTTATCCTCGATGAAACCAAATTTAAAAGGCATCACAATATAGTGTTATAAGGATTCTTCAAAAGAATGAGAGAAGCACTGGAAATAGGCATCTAATTTAGTACTTCCACAAATTTTTAGCTAGACTGATAAAGAAAATAAGACAAAAGGTGCAAATAACTAAAATCAGAAAGGAAAATGATGACATCACTACTAATTATACAGAAATATGAAAGATTATAAGAGACCATTAAGAACAATTGTATAACAACAAAGTAGATAATCTAGAGGAAAGCATAAAGTTCTTAGAAACATTTCAGTTACTGAAACTGACTCAAGGAGAAATAGAAAACCTCAACAAAACTATAACAAGTACAGATATTGAATCAATAATCAAAAACCTTCCACAAAAGAAAAGTCAAGAATGGCTTTACTGGTGAGTTCTAACAAATATTTTAAAAAGAATTAATACCGATTCTTTTCAAACTCTTCCAAAAACTTCAAGGAGGAAAAGACTTCTTAATCCCTTCTATGAAGCCAACATTACTCTGATACCAAAGCCTAGTTCAAGAGATCCCAACAAAAGAAAGTTACAGACTAATTTCCCTTCTGAATGCAGATGCAAAATTCCTTAAGAAAATACAAGCAAATGGAATCCAATGGCATATTTGAAAAAATTGTAAACAAAACCAAGTGGGATTCATTCTCAGAATGCAAAGATGGTTAAACATATGAAAATCAATTTAACACACTAGTAGAATGAAGGAAAAAGCCCATATGATTATCTCAATACATATAGAAAAAAGCATTCAACAAAGTCCAGCACTCTTTCTTGATAAAAATGCTCAAAAACATAGTTTGAGCATGATAGAAGGGAACGTTCTCAGCATGATAAAGACCATTTATGAAAAATCCATAGCTAACATCATACTCAATGATAAAATACTTACAGCTTCCCCCGAAAATCAGGAATGAGACACCACTGCTATTCAATATTATACTATAAGTTCTTGCCACAGTAATTAGGCAAGAAAAAGAAATAAAAGGTATCTGAATTAGAAAGAAAGAATAAAACTATTTCTATTTGCTGATGACATGATCTTGTATATTGAAAACCTAAAGGTATTCATAAGAAATCCATTAGAACTAATAAATGCTGTCAGCAAAGTAGAAGGGTACTAGATCAACACGCAAAAAATCATTTTTCTATACTAGCAATGAACAATCCAAAGAGGAAATTTAAAAAAAATTCCATTTATAATAACATCTGAAATAATAAAATACTTAGAAATGAATTTAACTAAGAATGAAAAAGACTTGTATACTAAAAACTATAAAACATTGTTGAAGGAAATCAAAGACCAAAATAAATGGTAGGTCATCCCATGTTCATGGATTAGCGGAATTAACATTGTTAATATGTCAATATAGCCCAAAGCAGTATACAAATTCAAAGCAATCCCTGTTAAAATTTTAGCAGTCTTTCTGCATAAATGGATAAATTGACACTTTAATGTATATGGACCTATATCATGGGCTTCAAATAGCCAAGACAAATTTGAAATGTAAGAACCTACTCAGAAGACTCACACTTCTTGATTACAAATTATATTAAAGTGACAGTAGTCAAGACAATCCGATACTTCCACAAAGATCAAAAAATAGATCAGTAGAATAGAATTGAAAGTCTAGAAATATACCCACATTTTTATGACCAACTGATGTTTGACATAGGTGCTAAATCCATGCAGTGGGGAAAGTCTCTTCAACAAGTGGTTTTGGCAAAACTGGATATCCACAGGCAGAATAAAATTAGACCCCAAACTAACACCATATACAAAAAACAACTCAAAATGAATCAAGGACCTAAATATAAAAGCTAAAACTATAAAATTCTAAGAAGATAATGTAGGGTCAAATCTTTATGAGCTGGGACTCAGCAATGGATTCTTAGATATAACACCAAAAACATTATCAACAAAAGAAACAACAAACAAATTTGACCTCATCAAGTTTTAAAGCTTTTGCACATCAAAGGAAATCACCAAGAAAGTGGAAAGGCAACATATAAAATGGGAGAAATGAGTGTCAAACCTTATCAGGTAAGGTTTTAATATCCAGAGTACATAAAGAACACCTACAACCGAACAATACAAAGGAAAATAACCCAATTAAAAATGGGTAAAACACTTGAATAGACATTTCTTCAAAGAAGAAATATAAACGCATGAAAAGATCCTCACATCATTAGTTATTAAGGAAATGAAAATTAAACTGCAATGTGATACCACTTCATACTCACAAGGAGACAAGGATGTCTATTTTTTTTTTTTTAAAGAAAACACAAATGTTGAAGAAGATGCAGAGAAATTGGAACTCATCCTTTGTTGGTGGAAATGTAATATGATGCAGCCACTGTGGAAAGCAATACAGCAATCCCTCAAAAGTTTAAAAATAAAAAATTACCATTTGACCTGGCAATCCCACTTCTAGGTATTCACACAAAGAGAGCAAAAACAGGGTCTCAAACAGGTACTTACAACCAATATTTATAGCAGTATTATTCATGATAGCCAAACAATGGAAACACAACCCAGTGTCTATCAACAAATGAATGGATGTTTTACTTTGTTAATGCTACCAGAAATGCAATATACCAGAAGTAGATAGGTTTTTATAAAGGGAATTTATTAAGTTACAAGTTTACAGTTCTAAGGCCATAAAAATGTCCAAACTAAGGCATCCAGAGCAGTATACCTTGACTCAAAAAAGGGCCAATGATGTGTGGAGTTTCTCTGTTAGCTGTCACATGGTGACAAGTGCTAGATTTCTCTGTGGGCTTCTTCTTTCAAACAGCTTCCCCAGGGGTGTTTTCTTTCTGCATCTCCAAAGGTCTCTCTCTGTGTCAATTCTCAAGCTTTTTCCAAAATGGTTCTCTCTTAAAGGACTCCAGTGAGCCACTTTGAACAAGTGGAAACACATCTCCATAGAAACTACCTAATCAAAAGTTCCCACGCACTATTTGGTGGATCACATCTCCATGGAAACAGCTTAATCAAAACGCTCTCACCCAACAATACTGAACAAAATTAAAGAACATGGCTTTTCTGTTACGTGACAGTTTCAAACTGGCACAATGGATAAACAAAATAGGGAACATAAACACAATGGAATCTTATTCATCAATAATAAAAAGTGGAGTCATGAGACATGCTGTGACATGGAAGAAACTTGTAAACATTACACTCAATGAAATAAGCAAGGCATATAAAAACAAAAATATATGATACCACTTATAAGAGAAAACTAGAAATAACAAATTTGTAGAGATGGTAGATTAGAAGTTACTGGAGAGGGGGCAAGGCAACTTGAGGTGTTTTTAGATGTCATGCTGAAAAAAAAATTCATTAATCCTGAAGACTTTAGAAAGTCAAAGTCACCAACGTGTTTGTTTGTTTTTAAACACACACTATACAATCCATCCAAAGTATACAATCAAAGGCTCTTAGTATAATAACAGAGTTGTGCTTTCAACACCAATTTGAGAACATTTTCATTGCTCCAAAACAAAAATCCCATACTCATCACACCCCACTATTATTGACACTTAGCATTGGTATAGTGCTTTTGTTACACTGATCAAAGACTATTATAATGTTACTGTTAACTTTATACTTCATAGTTTACATTAGTTGTGTGTTTCCCAGATACCACCCTATCAGTAACACCTTGTAATTGTGATGAATGTTTGTTCTAGTTCATGAAAGAACACTCTTATATCTGTACTGTTAACCACAGCCAAAATCCCCAACAGGGTTCACTATGTTATACAGTCCCATGTTTTATCATCTAGCTTTCCTTAGTGACATACACAACCCTAAATTTCTCCTTTCTACCTCATTCATACACATAATTCAGTGCTGTTATTTACATTCACAATAAAGTGCCAACATTTTAAACAGTGGAAATGCATGTTAAATCACATTTTATAGAGAGTCTGGAGGATTGTAGAAAATGAGCTGAAGCAAAGCTGAAGCCAGCAGCAAGGGATGGCTTAGGAGGTCATTGTAGTAATCAGTGAGAAATGAGCTGAGAAGAAAAGCATTAAAAACTTTATACTGGCTTCTGATCAACCAAAATGACAGTGTAAGTTGCTCCAGGGAACTATTCCCCCACAGAATCTTTGAACAACTGGCAAAAACTGTCAACACCATCTTCCTCTGAATTCCAGAAAACAGTTAAAACTGGGTAAGTGCCAAATTAAGGAAATTGGTAGGAGAAACTCAAGGAGCCCTTGCTAGCCTTCCCCTGCCCACTCTGACATAGTGTGGAGCCAGCCTGTCCTCTCATTGTAAATCCTTGGTCTTGTTTCAGAGGGAGCAGAGCAACCTGTATGCACATACTACAGTGCAGTATGTTAGGTGGCAGCACGAAAGACTGAGCCAGCTCGTTTCAAGCTTATCCTCCCAGAACTTTCCATACAGGCAGACGCAGCTTACAGACAGCTACAGCAGTGTAAGAAACAATGAAGTCAAAGTGGCCTGTAGCATGTCATAAAATAAAACAAAAGTTATGAAGTAGAGCACCATGAAGGGGGAGAAAATCTATTTCATAGGGAATTTGATTGCCTATAAACAGGAAAATTCCTAAGGCTACAAGTAAGCCAAAGCCCAGGACAAGAAGCAACTCAGGAAAGAAAGCGAAGACCCTGCACTTTATATTCACCTCCCACTAATCTTCTAGATAGCAGAGCTAAACTCTGAAAGAGAGTACTAGCCAATGCAGTGACTATTTGAAAAGACTGCAAAAGGTGACTTTCGCATTGGTGTGTTTGTTTTTGTGAGCTCCAGGCACTCACAGAAATCTCTGTCTTATTGACAGCTAGATACAAACTTAAGGAAGAGACAGTTAAGGAATTATGTCCCAGAGTCATACAGTAAAATATTAAAATGTACAATGTGCAACAAAACATTGCAAGAGAGAAACAGGAAATGATGGCCCATTCAAAGGAACAAGATAAAAGTCCAAGAACAATCAATGAAGAAGAGCAGCCTTTGGACTTATCAGAAAAAGACATAAAAAATGATCCTCAATATGCTCAAGGAGATAAAGGAAAACACAGAGATAGAACTGAATGGTATCAAGAAAATAATGATTGAACAATATGAGAATCTCAATAAAGAGTTAGAAATAGGACCACTTGTTCACTGTTATTGGGAATGTAAAAAGGTGCAGCCATGATGAAAGAAAGATAGTTTGGCAGTTCCTCAGAAAGTTAAGTGTAGAATTACCGTATGACCTGGAAATCTTACTTCCAGGGAAAAATTCAAAAGAATAGAAAACAAGGACTCAAACAGATATTTGCACACTGATGTTCATGGCAGCTGTATTAGTTAGGTTTCTCTAGAGAAACAGAATCAACAGGGAACACTCTCAAATATAAAATTTATAAAAGTGTCTCACGTGACCGTGGGAACGCAGAGTCCAAAATCCGGAGGGCAGGCTGTGAAGCCAACGATTCCAATTGGAGGGTCTGGATGAACTCCACAGGAGAGGCTCACCAGCCGAGACAGGAAGAGCCTGTTTCTTCTGAATCCTCCTTAAAAGGCTTCCAGTGATCAGATTAAGCATTACTCATTGCAGAAGACACTCCCCTTTGTCTGATTACAAATGTAATCAGCTGTGGATGTAGCTGACATGATCATGATTTAATTCTATGAAATGTCCTCATCGCAACAGATAGGCCAGCACTTGCCCAACCGGACAAACAGGTACCACCACTTGGCCAAGTTGACACATGAACCTGACCATGACAGCAGCATTATTCACAACTGCAAAAATGTGGCAGCAACTCAAATGTTCTGCTGCGCCCAGTGCAGCTCAGTATCGGGACTGAAGGGAGGCAATGGGGAATTGAGAGAGAAGCACAAGAGACAAAGACATAGTTAAAGCTGGGACCAGTTGGGACTCTGAGCTTGGATGGAGAATCAAAGACCCCTTGAGGTTCAGCACTGTTTATTTTATAGGGCTGCAAGGTAAAGAAAGTGAAAAATGTAACTAAAGAACGGGGAGCAGGGAGGAGGAAGCAGGAGCTGAGCCCTTGTGACAGGATGAGTCAAAAGTTACACGTTTCCCAAGGCCTCCTTCTGCCCCAGACTCAAGCAGCTTTGCAACACTTTAGTGTTTTCAGGGGATCAGGGGCCTATTCCCACAGAGGCAGCTTTGTTATATCTCTGTAGTGAGCATGTGACCTCTGTCTCATTCATACCTGACATGTTCATCAATAAATGAATGGATAAATAAAAAGTGATATATACATACAATGGAATATCATTTAGCAGCAAGAAAGGAATGATGTTCTGATATGTGTTGCAACATGGATGAACCTTGAAGACATCATGCTGAGTGAAATAAGCGAGATATAACAGTACAAATATTGTGTGATCTCACTTACACGGAATAAGCAGAATAAGCAAATTCATAGGGTCAGAAACTAGAATACAGGTTACCAGGAGCCAGTGTGGGGTTAGGGAATGGGGAGTTAAAGCTTAATTGGTATAGAGTTTTGGTAATGGATGGTGCTGATAGCAGTATAACACTGTAATGAAGTTCACATCACTGAATTATATATTTAAATGTCATTAAAAGGGGGGGATTTGAGGTTGTATATGTGTTACCTGAGTACAATTTTTTTTTCAGAGAGCGTATTCTACAGAAACATAAAACCAGATAAGCATTGTACAGCGTTCCTCAAAAGGACTAGAAAGGAGGCTTGGTGACAAACATCCTTGTGACACATGCATCTTGTGGAGGCTATGTGAGTGACGTAGGCACGAAGGAGAAATTATCAGAAGAGGGTCCTGGGGATATCAAGCTGGGGAAGTCCAGAGAGTATGGCTTCTTAAATCTTCAATTTACCCACTGGAGATTTTAAACCACACAAAGATGTCTAATACTTCCAATGTTTAACAGCCTAGGGTAGTTTGGGATCTGCTGTTCTGATGAAGATTTCTTTTCTCTCATTTTGCCTATTGAATCTGATGAAGGGAAGAAATAGACCCAGAAAAAACAAATGCAGTACCATCCAAAGACCTGTATTTTATCTTTGATTTTTAACAAGACGTGCCTTAGGCTCACTGGGGCAGATGCCATCAATGCCCATCTACCTTCCCCTTGGCACTTGCTTTACTGGACCATAGTGGGCTTCTGAGGTCAAGCATCTGGGAATCCTCTTGAGAGCTTTTTCTGCCCCAGAGACTACTTAGCCCATGCTTCCTGGGATAAATTCCAAATTTATTCCATATACTCAAATCCTTATATGAGAAGTCCACTACTGGGGAAATCCAACTACTGATCAACCAAGTTCAAACTCAAGAAGTTCAACTGTTTCTGAGTCTTAGTCCTTCTCTTTGATCTAATAAATAAAGTAGCAAAGACAGGGATTAGGGCCATTGTTGCAGAAATGAATTTCTCAGACCCCAAAACTCAGATACAAAAAAAGAGATAACTTTATTATTTATAACTAAGCTTGCTTTCTGACATCTCATTTCACCAAGTCACATGGGCACAATCTCAACTGAAGTTTTGGGATTACCGAACCTAAGGCACAAAATCTCCCAATTCAGGAATTTGCAGTAACATGCAACCATACTCAGTCCCCCTGTCTGCTACACAGAATGTGAATTTGGACTTCCACCTGCAGTAGTGAAAGGGAGAGCTCCATGTTGGTGAAGCTAACTGCCTGGCTATGGATTTTGTCCCAGGCCCTAGGGAATCGAACCTGGGTCTCTGGCATGGCAGGCAAGAACTCTGCCTGCTGAGCCACCGTGGCACGCCCCCTAAGGACTTAATTTTCACAGACTAAACTATGTTTGCTGCAGCAAAATTTACTTTTGCCTATGACGGCAACAAAACTGCTTACTTGGAACAACATCAGAAAATTTGCTTGGATTGTTAATATGTTCCCTAGTGGCTGGAAGATGGGGATGGCTTGGCGTAGAGTGTGTCAAAGGATAAGTGTGTGTGTGTGTGTGTGTGTGTGTGTGTGTGTGTTTAGGGGTGTTTCACAGTGGAAATGAAGAGGACATTTCAGACACCTAGCTAAGTCAAAACACACAATAAGCCCAAGAGTGAGGTACTTCAGTTCAAAAGCCTGTTTGGTCTAACTCAGTGAGTGAGCAGGCAACAAAGACAAGGAGTAATTCTGGAAGTTTCTTGCTTATTATAATCAAAACTTAGTGGGTGAGTGGTGAATGAGCAAAAAATTGTCTTCCTAGAGCTCCATCCTTTTCCCATTTGTGGCTGGAGACCTTCTGTCTGAAGAGGTTGCCCTCCCCCTTGAAGGAAGGGTGAGTCCCATCTGCCAGGCTGGTGCCCGGGAAGGAGCCGTGACAGCCCCAGCCACGGTGAGTGGAGGGCTCCCTGCCGATGGAAAGCATTAGGCTCTTGCCACCCAAGTGGGCTTGCTTCAATTTACCCGATGAGGCGCAAGGCTGCTAACCCACCGCGAAGTCAGCAGAGCAGAGAAAATGTTTGCCTAAAGATTAGCATGGGAAGCCCCTCTGGACTTTCCAAGGTGCTGGGCCTGACAAGCTCCAGGCTTTTAAACGCTTCAAGCCAGAGAGGAGTAAATGCAGTTCAGCCCTGCAGTGGTGGAGTGAGAGAGGCGGGTGGGGGTGAAAACATTGCCGACACAAAGCCAGCTGTCCTGGAGGAGGCCCTTCCTTCTGTCCCTGGCAGGAAGTGGCCTGGTCAAACAAGCCCCTGGAAGTGCCAGGCAGGCAGCTTTTCCAAGTCACTAAAAGTCACGGTTCTGTAGAAGCATGACTGACACTTTGTGTGGGCAGTGGAAACTCAGGGGAGCCTTTGAAGATGAGAATGTGCAAAGAGCTCTGCGGGTCGAGTCATCGGCTGAATTCCTGATCCTGTAGTTGGTTACACTATCCCAGTGCCTCTCTAGAATTTTTAATCCAGATTTTAAGTGGCTGAGAAGATGCAATGACCTTCTACTGAAAAGCCACCTGCGGGTACAGTCCAAAGCAGCCCTGATAAATGTGAACTTTTTTTAGTCTATTGTTCCTAATTTAGGTGAATTTCGTGTATGTTTATTTTAGTATAATATGATAGTTTTAATTTCGAAACTGGAGCTGCGTTTTGTCATTCTTTGGCCACATGGATCCTTGGCACATGAAATATCTTCTATAGTTCCCTAGATTGAGAAGCAACTTAAGGGAGATTGAACTGGACTGAAAACAGGAAGGGGGGCATTTTATCTGGTTCTGCAACTATGTGACTGTGCAAACCTGGTAAGTTACTGCAGCGCTATTGAGAGAACTTCTTCCCCCAAAAGCTGGGGTGGAGGGTGAGATGAAACAATATCTGAGCAATGACCTCTGAGATCTTTTCATTTCTTACATTCTAGGATTTATTCTGTGATTCTAAATGTCTGATTATTTTCTCTGAGCATGTTCTCATTTAAATAAACTGAACATAAACTGATTGAGGATGGAGCCACAGCTACAAAACACACTGGAGCATAAGAAATCTCTGAGATGGATAATGCCATCAGAGGAAATGACCTGGGGCCCATCCTTGAAGATTCTGATGACCTGAGGAGCCTGAAGTGAAACAGGAAGAGCAACCCATTCACTTGAGGAAAAAGCGATGAGAAGGCTGCTGCCAGTGGATTGGCTGTGGGTTGTGCCTATTTTGGTAGCTGGGAGAAGTTGGTAAGGAGGAGGGAAAAAGTAAATTTGGGGGGGGTAGTATTTTTATTTTGATATAATTTCAAACTAAAACCCCCATCAGCTTTTTACCCAGGTTTAGCCATTATAAGATTTTGTCTCATTTGCTTTCTTGTTCTCTCTCTCTTTTCCCCTGAACCATTTGAGATTAAGTTGAAGACATGATTTTACAATACCCTTTATCTCTAGATACTTCAGGGTGCATTTCCTGAGAACAAGGGGCATTCTCTTAGCCACAGTAAAATAATCAGAATCAGGAAATTCAACATGATGATACATTACTATTATTTAATCTATCATCTATATTCAAATTTTACCAACGTCCCATACAGTGAGTTATTTTCCTGGGCAATGATCCAATCGAGGATCACTATCACATTTGATTATAATGCCTCTTTAATCTGATTTAATCTGGAATAACTCCTTAGCCTTGCCTGTCCTCCCAGCTTTGTTGTTTTTGAAGAATACTGGCCAGTCATTTAGTAGAATGCCCCTCAGTTTGGGTTGGTCTGATTTTTACTCAGGATCAGATTCAGGGTATGCATTTTTGATAGAAGTACTATATAAAGTGTCCTGTTACCAGGGAAAATAATTCCATCCTTTGTTAATGTGATTTTCCTTTCTTTATTTCTGTTAAAAATATGATTCTTGAATTAAATATGCTATATATGGTTAAGATTCACCAATTCTTGATTCTGATGTCACTAGAACAATGCAGCATCATAGCAAGAGCGCCACCTGCTGAAAAAAGGAACAATTTTCTTAGAATTTAAGCCCCCAAAACATGACTTGTACTTTGATGCTTTCCAAACGTCACTTAGGGTTACATCTAAACTTTCCAGAGGCAGGGTTGGACAAATAGTGACGCTTGGGGTCAAGGCTTTAAGAAAGTTGTAAAGGAGTCCTAAGGGTTTAAACTATGAGAGCACCTGATGAACAGAACCCCCTGTTCGCAAGAGCCTCTGATTCCTAAATTAGGGATGGAAGCATCCAGAACTGTAGCCAGGCTTGACCTTTCAAGGTAACATCTGTCAGCCCATTGGGCAGGCGGCGGAGTGGCGTGCTCCAGGCCCCTAGGCACTCGCTTGGCCCGGCTAGAACCACCCATGACCAACATCCCACCACTTATTTTCCTTTAATCTTTATAACTTGGCTCCTTACAATCTCTAACTTGTTCCAGCACTTGCCTCATTACTTGTCTGGAAATAATAAGAGCTGTTTGTTTCGCTTTATAATTTGAGAAAGAGGCAGACGTTCCCCTCCCACCATGGAAAATAATCTGGAATGATCTCTGTCATCTTCCAATCATGCTGATCACTGTTTAAACTGTTTTCCTCAAGGAGAGTTTTGATCTTCTGTCTGCCGATAAGTTTGAACCTGAAGCTAAAGTGCGTAAATGGGATGACCCAGGTTTAGCGTGTTCTATTTAATCACCTGTTTCAGCATAGTTACCATTTATTGATGTTTGGAAGCACGCATTTCCAAGTTTAGACCAAGTTACCTTTGTCTTGCTTTTGGCTATTCTTGCATATCAAGAGCTCAAATGTAGTCTGAAAGGTGGGGGATTTTGCATTTAAGATCTGGAAGAATTAACAATGCAGTAGGGATGCAAAAAGCACAAATATCTGATGCAATACCAGTTCTTCATTAGTGCTGTCTGGCATCTAGACAAGTGGAAGGGGCATTTGGATGCTCAGACCACAGCTTGGATTTAGGGTACCTTGCTTTACTATGAACAAATATGAACAGGAACTTATCAGACTTGAGAAATATTTAAGACAAAGGGAGACAGGATAGCTGCTGCAACTATTTGCTGAAATGGAAAAAGTTCTAAACTTAACTCTCTTGGATCCAAGGAATAGAATTAAAACTAGTAAACTGAAGTTGCAGAGTGACAGGTGCTATGTCAGTATGAGGGAAAAATCAAACACACATTCCTATCAGTTGGGTGTGTTCAAGGTTGGCTCAGGGTATTGTGGAGCACGGTGATGCAGGGAAGGTAGGTGGCCATGGTGCAGGCATGAAAGAGGCTGGATTGCATGACCGATTTACCCCAAGTTTCTGTGGTTTAAAGATGCCTTGAACATTTAATCCACCACTTGGCGCAATCCATGATCAACTTTTTAACCTTTAAATTAAAAAAAAATAATTATGTGAAACCAAATTGGTTAGCTTCTTTCACCCAAATACAAAGGTGGAGGCATGTAATTCATGTTTGATTCATTAGTGATAAAAATAATATCATGCAGAAAGTACAGAGTTCCCATATACCACACACACACACACACACAGTTTTCCCTATTATTAACATTTTGTGTTAGTGTGATACCTTTATGACAACTGATGAAATATTATTATTGTAATTATATATTATATATTAAATATTATATATTGTAATTATTGTAATTACCTATAGCCCATAGTTTGCATTGGGGGTCATTCTTTGTGTTGTACGCTTCCATGGTTTTATTAAATTTCTTTGGCAACATACATATGAAGATTCTTTAATTAAGATTTTTAATGAGAAAATTATAGATTCACATGCATTTCGAAGAAGTAATACGGGGAGTTCCAGGTACCCTTTACCCAGTTTCCCCAATGGTAACATCTTGTGAAATCATAGTATATGTTGATCTGCAAAATGGCAATTTTATATAGTTCAAAATCCCCAGTTTGGCTAAACTAGGCTGTGTGAATATATTCTAAATCATGAAACATTCTACTTTGGAACATGACCATGATTCTAATAAGGCACATGGGTTTATGTTGTGGGAGCAGGTTGGTTTTAAGGGAGGCCCTAGAGGTAGAAGAGCATGGCTGATGATTGGATTTCAAGAAATGCTGCAGGCAGCACCATAAATGAACTAAATGCAACTGAACTGTATACTTTAAAATCTTCTGTTATGTGAATTTCAATTCTGTAAAAAAAAAAAAATCAAAGCACATACACATACACACAAAAGAAATTCTGAGGGGTCTGGGAAAGGGAGTATTGAGACATGGTGACCTTGTGAGGAAGGCAACATGGAGGAGTAAACACCACTCAAAAGGCCAGAGAGCCTGGGGGTGACACGTGAAGGCAGCCCTGGGTGGTGCCTGGTTAGAACGAGCTGTTCAGGTGGTAAGTGGAGGAGAAGATGCTAACTGAAAGGAAGAAACTGTGACTGCAAGAGAGGTTGGAGGCCATGGAGCTGGGAGAATCAATAGAAGATTCAACCTTGGAAAGGAGAAAGAAAATATTTTTCCTCCTTGTATGAAAAAAAGAGAAAAGGATGGTAAGTAGACTTTACTGTAAATAGGAGGAAGGAAATTGTACAACCCACTGGTTTTCAAATGTTTAAAGAGAATTCAGTCCTTTGTCTTTTTCTGAACTTTATCTCATGCAGAATGTTGAAATACAAAAGAGGTGAAATCAGGCTTGGTCTTGTTGAAATGACGGTAGGGCCCATTTTCAGCCTCCCCTTCCATGCCAGAGCCCCAGCTTCACTTACAATAAGCCTGGAGATTCTACAGATACATTGAAGTGCTAATTAAATTCAAGATAGAGTGAAATGAATAAAATATTCCAATTCTCTAAATCCTAGTTTTTATCAGGCCACAAAATGTAATTCTCACATCAATCTGTTGTTTGACAAACTGCAGAATTACAAAAGATTTCATAGGTTTCAAAGAGAGGTTGAATGCTACAAAGTCAATTTTAACAGAGATAGATTGCATTAATGTAATTGAAATACCCATTGGTTCTATGAGTTCAACAGGGTATGGGGTGATGTGGTCCAGCAAATACCTGAGACGGCTCAGCCAGCTGTGAGCTCAGCTTGAGCCAAAAATGTGATGGGCTGTCCCAAAGCAAATGAACTTTCAACCTGGCTTAATAAAGACCAAGTATCCAAGTCCAGAAGTCGCCACACCTAGAGTAGCACCTTCTGTTCTAGGTTCCATTCTTAGGAGGGTCAGGGACTAAGCAAAGAATGCACAGATGAGGGGTGGGGAATAGAACTGGAATGGTGACAGTGTCAATTTGCAATGAATATCTGGTCAAGAAAAGAAGGGAGATTAGAAGGATGAGAAGGAGAGAAAGGAAGACAGGAAGGAATTGAGGAAAGCACATAAAAGGATGACATATTGTGATTTAGAGAACATTTTTCTTCAGATATGAAGACGAATAAAGCTTTAAAGGAGAGAAGTTAGTTGCAAAAGGAGAGAAGGACATTGTAGGCGGGAGAAGCAGGTAAAGCTTGTGATAGTTCCAGCATTGTGCATGCGATGTACTGTATGTAAGAATGAGGTGTTCAATAAGCATGCACTGAGAGAAGAAAATAGGTGAGAAAGGAGGGTGGTAGGGAAGGACGAGAGAAGAAGGAAGGAAGGGAAGGAGGGAAGGAATGGAGAGAGGAAGGGAGGAAGAGGGCAGGGAAGGAGTGGAGGGAAGGAGGGAGGTTGGTTGGTTCTGTGGAATACCATTTGGACAACATGAACTGTGTTTTCTAAGGTCTGTTATCCTATAAATATTTATAATGGAACTCATAAATTTGTAACACCCAATGGAATTTGGGGTAGAGAAACAGAACCAGAATTCACAGTATTGGAATTCTTATGTATGGTAGAAATTAATTTATGAACATGCACTAATCAAGTTTCTGCTTTTAGGAATCTATGAAGATTTCTTGGTGGCAATTTTGAAATTTTAAATTTTAATAAATGCTTCATGGGGTATTGAAAAATATTCTACTGGATTTGAAAAATATAACAAATATATACATAACACATCCACAATTCCTATAAATTTTACCTCCCAAATACAGCCAAAGTCTGATTACATCCCACCATATACATCTTACAAACCCAGAAAATGCCATCATCATAATCAGGCCTGGGGGTGCCTATGAGCCCCAAACTCTTGTCTGGGGCCCCAAATGAAGTGGGGACAGGCCATCATAAACAACAGCTAAAGTTGGTATGCCCTTAGCTCCACTGCCGTAGCATCCTCTGTAGGGTGGACTCTGCTATGTCATTGGTAGTGGAGGTGGTGGGGCTATCCAGCAAAGATAGTACTTATCCTTTGATTATTATTTGTCTCAAACCACAGCTTAAGGATAAAATTATTAGATAGGTATTGCTGATATTACAACTTTTTTTTTAGTTTAGTTTAGTTTAGTTTAGTTTAGAAAGAGTAATTATTCTTTATCTTTTTGTTTTTACCAATGCCTTTGTCAATGCTTTTATGAACAGCAAAGTTGAATAGAGTAGTTTATAGAATCAGGATGGAGAAACTTTGTTAATAAGAGCCTTTAGTCTATTTTGGCTTCTAGTCAAAATTAATAATTTGATCTGTACCATTGAATTTGTGCTTTCTGTTTGCAGTGTTTCATTGCTAAATCATTTGTTCTTTTTCTCTCTTTTTTCCCTCTTATTGTATGGAATATAGTCCCTTAGCTTTCCACCATCAGATCTTCCAGCCCTTTTTCTTCTGTGCCAACCTACTCTTCCTTTGCTAGATCAGTGCACAGAGCCTACCATCACCACCCTCTTAAAAAGCAGTGTATGGAAGCCCCAGAGGCATTGCATTTCCCTGACCCTCCCTGGATGCTGTCGTTGTCTCCAGTTCCACCCCTCTTATTTTCTTCCCAGTCCATGCCAATTAGGGCATCTTCTCTAATACTTTACTGAAACAAATCTTATCCAGGGCACCAGTGATTTGCATCCTACCCCAAGCCAAGGGGTAAGTTTGAGTCTTCCTCTCAGTGGCTCCTTGGCTGCATTGATGAGGTTGACCACTCTTTTCATAAAAATATTCTTGAAGCCCCCATGGTGCTGCATCTTCCTAGGTTTTTTTTAACATTCATGCTCATTGTCTTGCTTCAAGTATTCTTTGCAGTCTATGCCACCACTAATCACATAACTGATTTCAGGGGTACACCTGGTGGGCTGCCTTTGGCTATCTTCTCTTCTCAACTGATGTCCTATCCTGAGTGATCATACCCAAGAATTATGGCTCTAAAGACTGTCTTTATGTTAATTAATCCCAAGTCAGTACTTCCAGGTCCATTATCCCAGGGCCCCAAATTCCTACCAAACATCTCCACTTGGATCTCTACTAGGCATCTCACATCCAGCACATCTCAAGCATAGCTCTGGATTCTCTAGTCCCATCTGCTATTCTGAAATCTTTCCCATCACTTTAAGTGGTGCCACCTTTAGCACATACCTAAGACTCATCCTTCATTCCTTTCTTTCACCAAAAACCTACTTCTAATTCATCTTTAAATCCTGTCTGCTAAACATCCAAAATGCATTCCAAAGCTGGCCACATGTCTCCATTTCACTGCCATAAACCTAGCTCAGTTCACCACCATATCTCTTTGGATTTCTGTTAAAGGGTCTTACCTGATTGATTTTACTCAACCAGTACTTACTAAGTACTTACTAAGTGTTAGATATTTTATAGCCATTAGGAGTACAGTAGTGAATAAAACATAAAATGATCTCTTTAGATCTCCGCCCCGGTGAAATAATTTACATTCTAATGAATGGAAACAGACAATTAGAAGTTGGATAATATAGGTGTGTGTGTGTTAGATGGTAGTAATGAGTGCTGTGAAGAAAAAATAAATTAGGGAAAAGGAATAAGGAGGCTAGAGGCAGTTGTAGTTTTAAATGAGGTGAGAAAAAGACATTTATATAAATACCTAAAGTAAGTGAAGGAGTGTGACATGTACACACTGGGGATATGTGCAACCACCTGCAGAGCAGTGGGCAGCATGCTGGATCCAGGATCAAGCAGGACCGTGTGGGTGGGTGTGCTGGGTGTGCTGGGGGATTCATGTGTCTCCCTGGCTAGGTGTTCGGTCGTTTGGTCCCCTGCTTTCTTTGGAGAACCCTGACTAACACAGTGGAGCGGAGCAGAATGAGTGAAGGCAGGGGTAGTGGGACAGGAGGGACAGTCAGTTGAGGAGAGGGATGGAGTTCAAGGGCTTGAAGGCCGGGAGAAAGACTTGAATTTATATGCCAAGTTCAGAAATAAACCACAAGAGCGTTTTATGTTTTGTTTTTGTTTTAGCTTTAAAAAATTTAGTAAACTTTTAATTTGAGAATAGTTTTAGATTTGCAGAAATATTGCAAAGATAGTGCAGAGTTCTCACATACCCCTTCATTTGGTTTCCCCTACTGCTAACGTCTTATATTACTGTGGTACAATTATCACAACTAAGGAGGCAACACTGGCATATTGTTATTCACTAGACCTCGCACGTAAGTCAAGTTTTGCCCTTTTTCCTAATGTCTTTTTAGTGTTCCAGGATCTCACATTACCTTCAGCTGTCGTGTTTCCTTGGCCTTCTCTAGCCTGTGGAGTTTCTCAGACTTCCTTTGTTTTTGATGACTTTGACGGTTCTGAGTAGTGGTCAGGTACTTCAAAGAATTTCCTCAGTTCAAATTTGTCTGATATTATTCTCATGATTATACCTAGGTCATGTTTTGAGATGTTACATAGACCACAAAATGCATAAAATTAGAACACTGCAAATAATAGCAAAATATTATTAAAGGGGTAATTTAGTGGTAGAATTATTGCCTGCCATGTGGGAGGCCCAGGTTCGATTCCCAGTCCATGTACTATATATATATATATAATAGTTCATGCACTATATATATTTTATTATATATATAATAAGAAATAATATTAAATATATATTAATAAAGAGTAAATTAAAAGAAAGATTATGAAATATTTAAAACAAAAGCATGACAAAAAAATCAATAGAATGCAACCCAAAGCTGTACTTAGAAGATAAATTTAAAATAAATGAATTACTGTTTAAATTGAAAGATAAAAAAAGGAATAACAGACACAATTTTAAATCAAATAGAAGGGAGGAAATAAAAATAAAAGCAGAATTTAATGAAAATTGAATAAAACACAGTTGATAAGATCAAATATTATTTTAAAAAGCAATAAGATAGACAAAACTAGACAATGAGAAAGTGGAGAGGCATATAAGTAAATAATATCAGGAACAAATAATGGAACACAAACACATGTAGAGGTGTTTAAAAATTATGAGAGTCTAATGTAATGGTTGGAAGCTGTATGTACCCCAGAAAACATGCTCTTAAAGCTAATCCATTCTCAGGGATGTAGACCCCTTGCAAGTAAGATCTTCTGGTGAGTAGGATCTTAATTTGAAATGTGACCTACCTCATTTAGGGTGGATTTTAATCTAACTGGAGTCCTTTATAAGAGAATTAAAAAATAGAAAAAAGTCAAAGAAGCTCAGAGAAAAAAACCCAGAGAAGCTGAGAGAGGGTGCAAAGAAAACAGAAACTACAGAAAACAGAGAGGAAGCTATTGAAGCCAGAAGCTAGAAGCAACAAAACTCAGGAGAAAAGGGAGAGACCAGCAGACATTGCCAGGCTCTTGGACACATGCCAGAGGAGTTGAAGATCCCAAGTGGCTGGTCCTTGGGGAGAAAGCATTGCTTTGTTTTGGACATTTTTCATGGCCTCAGAACAGTAAACTTGTAAGTTAATAAATCCCCATTGTAAAAGCAAACCCATTTCTGGTATATTGCATTTCATCAGCTTCAGCGAACTAAAGCAACCAAATTTATAACGATAAGTTTGTAAACCCATGAAATGAACAGTTTTCTAGGAAAGTGTAAATTGCCAAGATAGGTTTTAGAATCTGACTATCAACAGGACTCACAATCATAGCAAAAGTAATAATAAAAATTGAAATGGCAGCCTATGTTATCTGATCCCCAAAGGCATCAGGCTGATGGTTTTCCTCGTAACTTCTACCAGAAGTCAAGAAACATATCATTTCCATTATGTATGTAACTATTTCTGGAACAGAATCCCAAATTAGTTAATGCATACAAGTCACTTTATAAGGATTGAAGAATACTCCTGTAAAAACTAGAAAAAAAAAAACAGAAAGATGCATGTCTTTGTTTCACAACTGTAAATGCATCCAAAAAATTATTTCCTTGCTAGTTTCATTCCAGAGTAATACTGATTTATTTTTGTGGTTAATGCAAATTCTTTTCTGTGATTAATGCAAATTCATCCATGTGGTTAGTAAAGTTTAAGGGGATCCTAATTTTAAAGGCACAATTTTGTATTTCTTCCTAAAACAAAACAAACCAATTTAGTATTCCCCATTGACCTCTTTACTACTTGTCTTACAGCTAGAGAAGGAACAACAAACTAACCCCAAAGCCAATAGAAGAAGTGAAATAGCAAAGATTAAAGCAGAGTGAAATGAATGGGAGAACAAAAGAACAATAGAAGGAATCAATAAAACCAAAAGCTGGTTCTTTGAGAAAATCAATAAAATCGGTGGACCACTATCAAGGCTGACAAAGAGAAAAATAGAGAGGATGCAAATACGCAAAGTCAGAAATGAAAGGGCCACCACTACCATGGACCCTGAAGAAATAAAAGAAATCATAAGAGGATGCCATGAATAAGCATACACCAACAAACTAGACAACTTAAATGAAATGAACAAATTCCTAGAAATACATGAACAATCTACACTGACTCAAGAAGAAATAGAAGATCTCAACAAACCAATCACAAGTAAAGAGATTTAATCAGTCATCAAAAATCCTCCTACAAAGAAAAGCCCAGGGTCAGATGGCTTCACAGAGGAATTTTATCAAACATACCACAAAGAACTAACAACAATCCTGCTCAAACTTTTCCAAAAAAAATGAAGAAAAAGAAATAGTACCTAACTCATTTTATGAAGCTAACATCATTCTAATACAAAAACTGGGTAAGAAAGCTATAAGAAAGGAAAACTACAGGCCAATCTCCCTAGTGAACATGGATGAAGAAATTCTCAAAAAAAAAAACTAGGAAATCGAATCTAATGATACATTAAAACAATTATACACAACAACCAAGTTGGGTTTATACAAGGAATGCAAGGATGGTTTAACACAAGAAAATCAATTAATGTAATACAGCACATTAACAAATTGAAAGGGAAAAATCACATGATCATCTCGATTGATGCTGAAAAACCATTAGACAAAATTCAACATCCTTTTCTGATAAAAACACTTCAAAAGGTAGGAATCAGCAGTAACTTCCTCACTATAATAAAAGGCATATATGAAAAACCAATAGCCAACATCGTACTTAATGGTGAGAGACTGAAAGCTTTCCTTCTAAGATTGGGAACGAGACAAGAATGCTCTCTGTCATCGCTATTGTTTGACATTGTTCTAGAAGTTTTAGCTAGAGTGATTAAGCAGTAAAAGAATATAAAAGCATCCAAATTGGGAAAGAAGAAGTAAAATTTTCATTATTTTCAGATGACATGATACTATATTTGGAAAATCATGAGAAATCTACAAAAAGGTTACTGGAGCTAATAAAAAAATTCAGCAAAGTGGCAGGATATAAATTAATGTGTAAAAATCTGTAACATTTCTATACATAAGCAATGACCTAACTGAGGTGTCAACTAAGGAAAAATTTATTCAAAATAGCAACTAAAAGAATCAAGTATCTAGAAATGAACTTAGCTAGGAATGTAAAGGACCTGTATACAGCAAACTACGTAACTTTGCTAAAAGAAATCAAAGAAGTTCTAAGTAGGTGGAAAGACATTCCCTGCTCATCCATAGGAAGGTTAAATGTAATTAAGATGTTAATTCTACCCAAATTGGTCTACTGATTCATCAGAGTACCAAGAAAAATTCCAACGATGTACTTCGAAGACTTGGAAAAAGTAGTTACCAAATTCATCTGAAAGAGTATAGAGACCCCGAATAGCTAAAAATATCCTAAAAATGAAGAATGAAATGGGAGGATTAACACTTCCTGATTTCAAAGCTTATTATTAAAGCCACAGTGGTCAAAAAAGCATAGGACTGGCACAAAGATAGACGTATTGACCAATGGAATAAAACCTAAAGTGTAGAAATAGAACACCAAATCTATGATTAACTAATCTTCAACAATGTCCCCAAATTCACTGAACTGGGACAAAATAATCTTTTTAATAAATAGGCATGGGAGAACTGGATATCAATAGCCAAAACAATGAAAGAAGACCCTTATCTTACACCCTATTCAAAAATTAACTCAAAGTAGATCAAAGACCTAAATATGAGAACCAGTACCATCAAGCTCCTAGAAGAAAATGTAGGGACACATTTTCAAGACCTAGTAGTAGGAGGTAGCTTCCTAAACTTTACACCATTACAGAAGCAACAAAAGAAAAATAAATAAATAGGAACTCCTCAAAATCAAATACTTTTGTGCCTGAAGAGGCTTTATCAAAAAGGCGAAGGGCAGCCAACTCATTGGGAGGAAATATATGGAAATCACACACTAGATAAATGTTTGACATCTTATATACATAGAGAAATCATACAACAACAACAAAAATAAACAACCCAATTATAAAATGGGCTAAAGATATGAATAGGCATTTTTTCTGAAGAGCAAATACAAATAGCTATAAAGCACATGAAGAGATATTTATTTTCATTAGCTATAAGGGAAATGTAGATCAAAACTCCAGTGAGATACCACCTCACACTCATAAGAATGGCTGCTATTGAACAAACAGGAAACTGCAAATGTTAGAGAAGATGTGAAGAAATTGGGACACTTGTGCACTGTTCGTGGGAATATATAATGGCACAGACCCTATGGAAGACAATCTGGCAGTTTCTCAGAAAACTAAATGTCAAGTTGCCCTATGACCCGGAAATACTAATACTCTGTATATGCCATGATCTGAAAGCAGTGACACAAATAGACATTTGCCCACTGATGTTCATAGAGCATTATTCACAATTGTCAAAAGATGGAAACAATCCAAGTGCCGATCAACAGACAAGCGGATTCACAAAATGTGGTATAGACATACAATGGAACATTACACAGCCGTGAGACAAAATGATGAACCTTGAGGACATAATGCTGAGTGAAATAAGCCATATACAATAGGATAGATACTGTATGATTCTGCTTTTATGAACATGGTAAAGATAAAGTCAGAGACTTATAATACTTAAAAGACTTATAATAATAGGGGACTTAGATACATGGAAGCTAGAGATGGATGAATGGTTAGCTAAAGGGGTTGAACTTCAATGTAAGAGAACAGATAGAAGTGAAAGTGGTTCTCTAACAGGTCTATAAGTAATATTACCATATTGAAGGTGAACATGGGGATTGAAAGGGGTTGTGTAGACCCATATGTCCCACTGATTAACACTAAAAATATAAATAAGTTCTTGCATGAACTACTTCAGAGTTATGAATCTTGTACAAAGAGTGTATAATTTCAGGGTAAAGGGGGAAAACTATTATTATAAGTAATGGGCTATGTTTAACAGGAAAATATCAACAGTACTCGAGAAACACCATGGGTAAATACGGGGAAAGGGATAAAAGTTAGGGGAAGGTTTGCATGTTCTATTTGGTGAGGGTGTGTTTACAAGTTATTTTTGTCTTGGGAACAAATAAATTGTCTAAAATTGAGTGTTGATGGACTGTTGACTTTGGACATTATACATGATGTTCAATTAATGGGGGTGTGTTCTAGTTTGCTAGCTGCCAGAATGCAATCTACCAGAAACAGAATGGCTTTTAAAAAGGGGAATTTAGTAGGTTGCTGATTTACAGTTCTAAGGCTGAGAAAATGTCCCATTTAAAGCATGTATATAGAAGTGTCCAATCTAAGGCATCCAGGAAAAGATACCTTAATTCAAGAAGGCCGATGAAGTTCAGGGTTTCTCTCTCAAGTGGAAGGGCACAAGGCAAACACAGTCAGAGTTTCTCTCTCATCTGGAAAGGCACATGGTGAACACAGTCAGGGTTCCTCTCTCATCTGGAAGGGCACGTGGCGAACATGGCGTCATCTGCTAGCTTCTTCTCCTGGCTTCCTGTTTCATGAAGCTCCCCAAGAGGCATTTTCCTTCTTCATCTCCAAAGGCCGCTAGCTGGTGGACTCTGCTTCTCGTGGCTATGTCATTCTGCTCTGCTCTCTCTGAATCTCCTTCATTCTCTAAAATGTTTCCTCTTTTATAGGACTCCAGAAACTTATCAAGACCCACCTAAATGGGTGGAGACATGTCATCACCTAATCCATCTCAACAACCACTCATGATTAAATCACACCTCCAGGGAGATGATCTGATTACAGTTTCAAGGTTACAGTATTCAATAGGGATTTTTCTGCCTTTATGAAATGGGATTTAGACTAACATGGCTTTTCTAGGTTCCATACATCCTTTCAAACCAGCACAAGGTGACTGAAGGGTACATTGACTGAGAAGTGGAATAGCAAATGATGGTGCACATATGTGATTGAATATTGTGCTGCTACAAAAAGGAATGAAGTTGTGAGGCATGCTGTGTTGTGATTGAACCTGTGGGACATGAGTTTGATATGATTGTATCTTTCAGCTAAATTGCTCAGAATAAACACAATATTAATGGATCACAAGTTGTAAATATGAGGGCTAAAACAATAAATCTGAATGAAAGTATTAGAGAATACCTTTGAGACTTTGTGGTGTGCAAAGATTTCTTGGGAAGGATACCAATGAACAGAACACAAAGGAACATAAATGACAGATAGGACTTCCTGAAAATTAAAAACTCCTGATCATCAAGAGATACCATTAAGACAGTGAAAAGCATGAGGGAAAAATATTCTCAATATATATATTTGATGAAGAACTTTTATTCAGAATACACAAAGAAATATAAATCAATAAAAAAAAATAAATTTTGTTTAGAAATTTTAAGAAAAGGACAAAAGACCAGAACAGATACTTCCAAGAAAAAATATTGAAATAGCCAAAGAGCTTATGCAAAGGTGCTCAATTATCATTATTATTCATTTGGCAAGTAAACTTAAACCACACTGAGATACTATGGCACATCTGCTGACAGAGAGTATTACATATTTGCATGGAAGTAGCCCAAGTGGAACTGTTACTGATTGTGAATTTCTTTAGTGAAGTTGGAATAAAAGTGAACTTTTTGATACTTTCTCTTTCTAATTTAAATTGAAGTATAATGTATATACTGTAAAATTTCAATCCTGTAAATCCTTTCATATGTTTAATCTACTTGATCTATCAAAAACAGAGAAAGATCAGTTTATCATTCCATTAGGAATTAAAGTTCCGTTTCTTTCCATTTCTCCTTGTATTTCCTGCAGCTTTTACTTTTATATTTTGATGTCAGGTTATTCAGTACACAGAAGCTTAGTATTGTTTTCTCTTTGCTGTGGAGAGCTGTCCCCATGATGATTAAAAGTAGACTCACTGTCCAATTTAAATCATTTAACCTTAAACATGACTACTATGAATTTCTTGTCCATTGTCTTCTTTTCTTACATTGAATTTGCATGGAATGTCTTTTTCCTTCTTTTGGTTTGCTAACATTTCTAATCATTTAGTTTCATGTGCGTTGGAATTTGTTTTTTGATTCAACTTGAAAGTATTTTTTGTTCGTTTTAATGGATTTCTTTTTAAAATTTACCTGCATAAAAAGCATATTAGATTATATTTTACTTAATTATTTTTTGCATTGTTTTTGTTTTTGTTTTCCCTTCTTTGATAATTTTTTCTCTTTGCCCTTTTTGCACAATGGAGGCACATACAAAATCATCAAAATGAGAGATGATGAGCAATATGATGCTATCCATACATCACTGAGGAAGATTTTCCGCTGCTTTTATATTTGGAATATAATAGCTTTGCTAGATTTCTAGGGTTGACTCATTTTCTCTCAAAACTGAAGATATTATTGTAATGTCTTCTGACATAAACTATTTCCAGGGAGAGGACACAACCTGAGCACAGCCTGAAAGTTTTTCCCTTAACAGATAACCTTCTTTTTCTGTTGTTATGATTGTGGTATTCTTCCTGTATTTCTCAAGTGCAAGTGACCATTTATACTAATTTCTTTATGAATTTCTCATCAATATATTAATCATCATTTATTGAATAGGCACTATGACAAAGAACTTAAAAATAAAATGAAGAATGAAAAAAGACACACCCTGCCTTCATGGAGTTTGCAGCCAAGTGGCAAAGACAGATTATTCATTAAATTATAACATAAATAAATGTAATATGACAAAACAGAGCATGTTTTCAGCATGGGGCAAGTCTGGGAAACCAGAGAAGAGTGTGTGTTAATCAACTGATTGAAATGAGGTTATGGGATGTTCAGAGCTTCAGATTGCAGCTACCAAATATGAAAGACCTGGTCAAGAGGGATCATAGCTTGTGTAAGACATTTTAAAACTTTGCTGGACCCAGAAAGAGCATCTGGAGACTCAAGTAGGGACCAGGATGCTCAGGATCTCATTGGTCAGGTTAAAAGATTTGAGTCCTATTTATACATGCAATGAAAACCTCCCAAGGAGATCTAAGCCTGTTGGCAGATGAACAGATTTACCTTTTGAGAAGACCACTCTGAAAGCAGTGTGGAAAATGGATTGGAGAGGATATGAGTAGATATTCAAAGAAAATTATGGTCACCCAGAGAGAGATGGAGTCATATTAGGCAGATGGAGCTATGGAGACAGAGAGCAGTGGACCCATTTGAAACATCGTTAGGAAATGAAATTGAGAAAAATCAGTCTTGATGTCACAGAGGAAGAAAGATTTCAAAGATAATTTCCAGACGGTGCCATTTAAGGAAATAGAACACTAGGCAAGGATGATTACAACCTTTCTCTCCCTTCCTCCCTCTCCCTCCCTCCCTTCTTTTCTGTTTTTTCTTCTTCTTTCAAAAGGGATATATTGATAGTGTTGTGTCAAATATTGCTCCAGGTTCTGGGGATTCAAAACACACAGTTTGATGAGCAATTTGAAGTATGCTTATCACATCCAAAAGGAACTATCAGGTAAGCATTTGGATATATGTAGTGTGTGACTCAGAATGAAGGTCCAGGGTCCAGGTTGGAATTATAAATTTATGTGTCCTTTGCAGATAAGCAATAATTAAAGCTGGGAGCAAGGATGAGACATGAATCTTGAATTCTAAGGTATTGAATAAGAGTAAACAATGGAAGAGTCCCTGGGACTAAATCCTGAGAAGCATCAGCTTTTTAAAAAAGATTTTTCTTATTGTAGTAACATATGCACTTCAAAATTCCCCATTTAAACCACTTTCATGCGTACAATTCAGTAGTATTAATTATGTGCTCAATATGTGCTAACATTGCCAATATCAATTGCCCCAACTTTTTCAAACTGCACCTCAAACAGAAGCTCTGCATTCATTAAACAATAACTCCCTCTACCCCCCAGCTCTTGGTAATCTGTAATCTACTACTTGTCTCTATGAAATTTGCTGCTTCTTGGTATTTCATATAGATGGAATAATGTATTTGCTTTATGTGTCTTATTTCACTCAACTTGATGTCTTCAAAGTTCATTCATGTTACAGTATGAGGTTCGTTCTTTTTCACAGCTGAATAATATTTCATTGTATGTCTATACTACATTTTGTCTATCTATTGATGGACACTTGGATTGCTTTCATCTTTTAGCTTCTGTAAATAATGCTCCTATGAACGTTGGGGTACAGATATTTGAGTCCTTGTTTTCACTTTTTTTCAGCGTATACCTAAAAGTGGGGTTGCCAGGTCATATGGTAGTTCTGTGTTTAATTGCTGAGGTATCAGCAAATTGATTTCCACAGTGGCTACAGTGGATGGGCTGAGAGTAATACCCTACGATAGGATCAGGCAGAGAAGTAGGAGAGACAAAAGAGAGAATTGTGTCCCAGAGTAACGGGAAGCAGATCACAGAAGTCAGCCATACAAAACACAGTCAAGAGGCCAGGGGCAATGCTGCCTGAATAATATCTCCCATGGCATCCAGGTTATCACTGACCCAAAGGGCTCTTTCATTGGAATAAAGAGGTCAGAAGACAGTTCAGCCGGAGGGAGACTGAGAGATGAGGAAATAGAGATCACAGGGGGTATGGATGCCTCTTTCAAGGGAGTAGAGGGTGGTATGGCCTCTGGCACCCACACTGCCATTTATGAACTGGGTGACACTGGGCAGATCACTGTCTGTGAGTCCCTTTCCTGGTAAGTAATGTGAGACGATGTAGGACTCGCCTCAGGGAGAAGTGGGGAGGGGTTGCATGAGGCTATATATGGAAAGCACTTCAAGTAATGTCTGGCTTATAACAAAGTCTTCATAGCACAAGCCGTTAGGTTTGGGATGTGCAATATCACATGAGGCTTCTAAGTTTTTCCTTTCCTTGCTTTTATTTTTTTTTTTCCCTCTTCCTCCTTCTTCTTTTAATGAGACACTTGAGCATTAGCTTGCATGTTCTGTGTTCTTGAATTATTCCTGGAAATCTGACCTATGTTGTACAGGGCCAGATTATTTGAGAAGGGCTGATTATTTAGGATGAAATACTATACATACACATACACACATGAGCACCTACGTGCACACACACACTTCGAAACATAAACACACATATGTACATGTGTGCACCCACGCATATACATTCATTCAAATGGGCATATTTCCAACAGAAAGGCAACAGCCAAATAAAAAACATACATGTAAAAAATCAAGGGGAACTTGACATTTGACGAGGAAAAAAAAACTTATCTAAAAAATAACATACTGTAGACATTATTTCTGAATCAATTGTTTTGAAAAACATGGGTCTGTCATAGAGAAAGAGGAGGAATATGAGCTACAGCCCCTAATGAATTAAAAGTTTTATTGTGAGAAGTCTTTTCTTGTATCCAGTTTGAATTTTTTACATAATGGGAATAATATATGCATACATAGCTATGTATATATTTCTACAGTTGCTTTATCTTGATTCATTCAAGAAATATTTTTGAACCTGGCATCTTGCAGAGAGCTTGTGATTCTAAGAAGAGTAAGCTGTAGAGAAGCATATGCCCAAGAGGATTTGGCAGCTCGTGGAAAAAGATGTGCACGAGAATGCACAAAGCTGCTGGAAGAGCACCTTATATTAGGAGCTTCTTGTACAATGCCCCAGTTGCACAGCAACTGGCTGAGAAACTGCTATCTGTGGAGGAGGGAGCAGGCTGTGCAGAATGATGGTCTCTGATTCAGGTCTTGAAGGATGAGTTCTGGAGCCTGGAAGAGCAGACAAACGCCCTGAGCATCTGGAACAGTATCTGCAAAGGCTCAGAGGCACAAAATGAAATGGTGGGGGGTGGAAGGCCTGGGGATCCATAAGAGGATTCAAGCAGTTGACAAGGACAATTCCCAAAGGAGAAGGGGTTTTGATTATTTAGGATGAAATACTATACATACACATACACACATGAGCATCTACGTGCACACGCACACTTCGAAACATATACACACATACCCGTGCACATGTGTACATGTGTGCACCCACGCATATACATGCATTCAAATGGGCATGTTTCCAACAGAAAGGCAACAGCCAAATAAAAAACATACATGTAAAAAATCAAGTGGAACTTGACATTTGATGAGAAAAAAAACTTATCTAAAAAATAAACTTCAATTAATCTTGACATTTCTCTCTGAGCATTTTGTAAACTTTATGAGTATTCTGTTCTACTCCCTGACAGTTTAGTTTTCCAGCATTCTTTTCATCACAGTGCACATTTAGGTATGATATCAGCATAAGTTTATTTAATAATCACATTTTAGGTTACAGGCCAAAACAGGGCTTATAAACCCTTTTATAACATAAAATAAACCCTCCTGGATTCTTCAAAGGACTGATATTGAATCCCAGTCACTTCAGTACTCCAAGACTAAACTCATCCCAGCTACTCCATTGCCTGGGCAGACATCAAAATTCTTCAACATTAGCACTAATGTGACACAATTTCAAAATAGTGAGTTATTAAGTTATTAAGCTTGCTATTAACAGTAATAACAGCAAGCAAGAGCTTTCTAAGAAATTATTTTTTCTCTGTTGAGGGACAGGGGGAGAACGGGCTGAGCAGCCAAAAACTCTTGTGAATGGTATTGCATTGCGATTTCTACCGAATCCCTTCTAGATAGTTTAGCTGGAAGGGTCATATATTCGGCGCACTTGAAGGGTTCTGGCTTGGTTTTCATTGAGTCAGGAATGACAAAAAAACATTATCGGCCAGTTTCCAGGGTTTTCTGGAGAGAGCTGCATTGAAGGGACTTTGCATGCTTTATGTTCCCCAATGGCTGTCAAACGTGAGGGAGCATGGAACGAAAGTTCATAGCAATCCCATTCTTTGTAATTGAAAATGCTGTGTAAAAAATAAAACATGTCAACAGTTCCTGCTGCCTGCCTTGCATCCTGGAAAGCCTTGTACATTTTAAGTTATCCCTGCAACTTAAAAGAATTACAACCACAGAGACTGTGAGGGGACCAGCTGGTTTGCAAAGCTGCTTTGGGTAAGCCTGTCACAGCTCATGAGTAAACAGAATCTGAACACAGACGCTGCATGTAGGGGAAATTGATTGCTTTTTCTACCAAATAAAAGGAAGAGTTTTGCTCAGGGCGATGTGACGATGACTTGGGACTGTTCTGCATTAACTCCAACTTTCTTCTTGCTTTCTTACCGCCCAATTTTCCTTTATTCTGCAGCGAGCAGTTGAGGTTGTGTATTGCACACTGGGAATATCTAAACTGGAAATAATTAAAATATATATTTCATTTATAGTGGGCCTTATGTGAGGAGAAGTAAAGATTGCCACAGCTTCCTGAGTATATGAGTTAATGATGTGTTCTGCATTTTCTTAATTTTCCACATTTTAACTGCCTCTGTTCCTTATTTGAGGGGAGGGAGCTTTGAGAGGCATGGGGTGCAGATTCATTTGAGCAGAAACTGAGAGCTCTCAAGAATTGAGGGACAGCATGCAGAAGGTGAGGTTAGCAGTAGGGTTTCTTGATGTCATTTTCCTCTAGTTTCTCCCTTCAGACTCAGAGGTAGCATTTCATCAAGATCAGTTCACACTAGAGATTGGTTTAAGGCCACTGTGATATTTGATTAGGGTGTGGTTTTAGGACATGATAGCAGTGGATTATCAAAATGAAGTCCCAAAAGTTATTATCAAAAAAGGAAAGCACAGACTTGCTCTAGAAGAAAAGTTGCCTGCATGTGTGTGTGTTTGTTCTAAGTACATTAGCTACATATCCATAGCAGAGTGAAGTCATTGGTAAAGCCAATGCCCATTTTTCAGTTTTAATTTGGACATCATTTTGATGGAGACTCAGCTAACACAAACAAAGCCAGAAACGAGATACAAAGGATAAATTGATTATACATCTCAAAGCTTATTTGTATGACTGGGTTGCATGTCTAAAGTTTAAAAGGGACAAAGTGTCTTGCTCAGAGTTATAAGTGTGCTTTTGGTTATAATTAACTATAAAGAGAATAAATACGAAAATCATAACTCCAAAATTTTTGGAGATTGAAGCTGTGGGGGGACCCTAAGGGGTCAGGACACATTCTTATTTATTGTGTGATTTCCAAAAGGCAAAGTATTTGAGAAAGGGGTTGACTCAAAGTGATAACTAAAGGCAATGAGCTGAAAAACAAAGCAAGAAGGGCATGAAACATTTTATCCAAGATAATCCCCATAAAAAGTCAGCGACAGGATGAAAAAGTACCTCCATTAACAGCGATCCACAGTCTCTGGCACAGAGCCGGGACATGAGGAAAGAACACTGTCATGCTCCCATAAATTGCTTAACATCCTGGTACCAGTCAGTGAAATTTCATCCCAACATCTCTGAAATCAGATAATCACGATGGTTCCTCTTATTGAATGGAAGCTGAATTACTTAAGACCAGTCAGAAAAATAGTCAGGGAAAATTTCTAATGGGTAGTGAAAAAATGGAGAGGAACAAATACAGGGAAGGATAAATTGAGTTCTGTCTCAGTTTGCAATCCCCCAGAAACAGATTGGAGACAAGACTGGGGTGCCAGTAGTTTATTGGGAGGTGGCCCCGGGAAGCACCATGAATGAGTGGGGAAGATGTCCAGGAAAGGGAAACTAATTAACGTAGCATTCTGTTGTGGTCACCTGGGGCTCAGTCTTGCTGGGGGACCTGCAGGAAACTATATAGAACATGCCCCAAGCAAGGGATAAGGAAGCTGGGATGTTTATACACCAAATTTCTTGTGTTCCTGCTTGAGGTTGCTACTGAAAACATCAACACCCTACAACTTCAGACCTGCCGGAGAGAGAAAATCCTCCTCCCCTGTCCTAAGAAAGTCCTCAGGAAGATGATCACAGGTGCTTCCAGGAAGAGCCATTGGTGTGTACAGAATCAATAAGTGCCAAAAGCACACAAGTGGGACATGGACAGTATCTGCTGGGAGGACCCCACTTTCTGGAAATGTGCAAGACTTTTCCAAAGGAGACACAGTTTCAGGAGGAGCAAACCCCATCTCTCTTACCTGCTGCCACTACCGCTAACAGAATGTTGATATGCGGCAGTATTAAGTTACTCATTTGAATGGGCAACAGTTGCCCTGCCCACTGGGTAGGAAATGACCATGACTCACACCTGGTTGGTTGTCTGGTTTGAGCACAGTGGCAGTGAGACCAAGACACAGTTCAAACTTTCATGTATATCTATCAAGTCCTTTTAAACACCCATACGAATGGACTGATTTGCACACCAAACCTGACCTCTTGGTCTTGCAATCACGTGTTATTCATTGCTCTCAAGAGATGCCAGGCAAGGGTATGGAAAATGCATGCAAAAATGTTAACAGATCTAGGAAATGAAGTTCAAAAAAATAATAGCATGTATGACTCATGCCTTACTAATGGTGACAACAGCATCAGCTTTGTACAGAGGCAACTTGTTTTTTATTCTTATTACCATTAATAATTCTTTACAACATACTTTGCTCATGTTTCATTAATAAGAAACAAAAACGAATGGCTGGTAAATAAATCTCAGTATGTTAAGACTGCATTTTGCACCCCTGAATTTATTGTGTGCACCCTCCTTCTTTCTCTGTCCTCATGGTTTGTAACCTTGTCATCAGTAGACAGCTGAATTCAAATCATGACTTTATGGGCTGAACAATGCTCTCCTGAACAATAGCAAAAATGATTGTAAGAAACCTGACAAAAAGGTCTCCACATATTATCATATCTCCTAAGGCTGTAAAATAACCCCTGGTGTCTGGAAAAAAGTTTGGATAAACAGCATATTTCTGTCACCTCCAAATACAGTAGTGTTTCTAAATATATTGCTAAGAGATTCTGAGACTCTAGTTAGTGAAAACTGAGAGTGGATTCACAATTCACAAGGCTACACTTACGAATTATTGAACAACAAGACTCTCAGAGTCTATATGAGCTTGTCAACACATTTCTTTCATTTCAGATCTTTTTTTATTTTTTCTCCGCTTGCACTTGAAGTCTGGGCCTGGGAAGCAGAATTCAGTAGGATGGAAATTCTGAGGAACCATCAAGTGGCTGATTATTCATGATCTCATAATCATTTAAAATCTGTGGGCCTTGTCAGGCTGATGCATTATCACTCTTCCTGGATGTGAAGCCAAGAATCGAAGCATCATCACCTTCAATGAATTCATGTTATGATCATTTTCTTCTAGATATTTGATATATCATCGTATCGTTCTGACAACATCTTCATTTCAGGAAATTATTCAGAGTCTATGCAAATATAGAGACAAAACCGCCTGCTCTGTTACCTCCCAACTCTATCTATTTTTGAGATGCATTGGGCCAGAAGAAATGATCAGCAATAGAATATCAAGCAGAGTTATTTGGTTTAATAGGAAGTAACTGTTTGGAGACCATTTGCAATTTACTTCATGAAAATATGCTTCTACGGGTCAGGAGAGGCATCAAGGAGCTGAAAATTGTCATGGTGCTTTAGAAACAAGTGATGTCTACATTTGCTGTTACTAGTAAATATGTGAGTGTGAAACTCATGGAAACTGTGAACAATGAGTAGCAATGTCTCTGTTAGTGAAAAGGGTGGTCTCATACATTTAGTTGATGGCTCAAGACTTATAACTAGGGGCAATTAAAATATAGGAATGAATTCTGGTGATTTAAATATTGCAATGATTTATTAAACTTTGTAAATATTAAAATTTAATTTTATTTAAAATACTCCATGTTTTATGGAGGTGTGCCACTTGGATCTCTTGTTAAGAGCTTGCAGGCTGGCCATGAAGGAAACAGACAGGGTACAGCTCCAGCCTTGGCACTAAAGCTCCGCACTTCCCATAGCTCCAGCCAGTGATGGAGGTGGCAACTAGAGCACCCCTCTGACCTCCTCAGGACTGTCCTACAGGCTGAGATTCTTCCTACCCAGTGTTTCTTCCTTCTCTACTCCATTCACAGATGTCATACTGCAGCATGATCTGAAAACTTTCCTTACCTTTTCTTGCCCCCTCTCCTTTATCATTCACAGGTATGATAAATCTCTTGCCCTGATATCTCAGCTTTGGTGCTTTCTTCTTGGAGGACATGACTGACATACACTGAATAAGGTAAAACAAGACACATTTCAGCTCTTGCTTTGCCTGTGATCTCCTATGGCAGGGCTGCCTGTGGAAGGCCAAGGAACCATGGAGCAACCTGCAAAATCAGTTAGGACTCTTATAATCGCATCTCAGAGCCAGGAAATAGATTTCTATTTTATTTGTCTCATTCTAAACTTCCTAATCTTTAAAGCTATTAGGTTGGCTAAAATCTACTTTGCATTTAAAGTACTATGGTGATCATCTATTGGGATCTGCATTGTTGCATAACCAAAGAACCAGCAAACAGCAACTGCCTATTGTTAAAACAAATGACCCAAGGTACAAGTGGATTTCATGTGACAATATTTCAACCATACGTTTGTTTAAAAGGGGCTTTGGAAGGATGTATTAATGAAGGTATTGTGGTTTTTAGACCCTAGTCAAGTATCATCTGTAAATATTTTTCACTGCCTTCAGAGCTCAATGACAGAATCTGATGTCTAAGAATAAAATTTGGAAATCTAGCAGCTGCCATGTCAACCACTAAAGAAGGAGCATTGGCAATTAGTACTTATGTCCCATTGTGCAGTCCCCAAGGGAAAAAAAAAACCTTCTCAGGGTCCTCCTCAGGTAATGCTAAGGGTCATTCCTGGGCATTCAAAGGCAACATACCACCATGTCACGTGGGGCTGAATATTAAATCAAAAGACAAAATTGCTGATGTGTTGCACTCTGCAGATATCCAAACTTATTATTATTAAAGGATTGATCTGTGTTGGTAGTCTATTTAGCAGCCAGGAAACCATACTGTCCACTGAAGTAGACAGGGAAAGAAAAGTGGCTTGGATATATATGATATGATAATTATAAAGATACAACAGTTAAGAAACATAGGACAAAGTTCCCATTAAGACACTTTTCCATATGAATCTTCACTTGTTCAGGTGGATTTGGGGAAAATTATTTTGAGTTCAGAGATGATGAACCATCTATATTACAGATGTTAAAATATGGCTTAATTTCTAACATTTGCTTATTGTAGCACAAACCAATGGCTGGCATACTTGGAAATGCATAGATGGAGTAAAAGCTTTTGGAGTTAAAAATCCTGCGCTTGCTTCATTCTAGTTATGTGATCCTGGACAAGATAATTAACTTATCTGAGCCTTGGTTTTCTCACCTGTAAAATGGTGATCCTGGTTCCTATAGTGGGGCTGCTGGGAGAATGTTAGGAGGAAATACATGCTTGGGGCAAACTCTTAATAAGTATTTCCAAAGATAACGGCGCTGCTGGTGGTGATGAATTGAATGCAAAGATATGCTATGAAATTTTGGAAATTTATTCAAAACTTATTTACAGTACCCATTTGTTTATTGAAACCACTTTTTTTTTTTTTTTTGGCATGGGCTGGCTCCAGGAATCAAAGCCAGGTCTCCAGCTTGGCAGGCGAGAATTTTTGCCACTAAGCCACCGTTGCACCACCCGAAACCACTTTAATCAAAACAGAAAATACAAGAAACTTTAGCTCAGTCAACTTGTTGCCCTATCAATATCTAATTCATACAATGCTATAAAAAATTCTGACTCGGTGAGATTCATTTAGTAAAATAAAGGGTACATTGAGAGCCTTTGAAACAATAATTAAACTTATTTAAAGTATTTGCTATTCTCTTTTCTATAGAATTGTGGTTAAAGGTATTTTTCTTGGATATTCCTGAAGTAAATGTTGTCCCATATCTCCAGTGCATTAATAAATCTTCTCAATAGATTTTTTTTTAATTCTGAAAATAAATTTTGAAGGTCATATTGAAATTGAGCCAGATGGTCAGATCTGACTTTTCACATTAGGTGAATGCTCATAATTTACTTTATCTCGAAGCAACCACAAAGGCAGAGACCATGGTGAATGGCATCCAAGAACATCAAATCCAAATAGTCTCAGGGGTTTTATGTTCTGTCAAACATTTCATCAAATGGCATAAGAAACATATTTTTCATGTCCTTCTCATTTTTAAAGTGCCTGTATTCTTTACATTAGAGGAAAGTAGTTTTGATATGTGTTTTAAATTACTGCATATAATAACATTCTTTTCTAGAAGTGTATCTTTTCCTTGTTTAAGCCAATGCAAGGGTTTTGTTTTTTTTTTAATAAGCACAGTTAAGCCATTTAATTCTCCTTCATTTAAAACTTTTAAATCTGAAATTGCCCTCTCCTAACTTAAATAAAACAAAGAAACAGTCATGGTTTCAGGCGTACAAGACATTTTTGGCCTATTCTACTGGACAGAATTTTTAAAAATGATGAATAGGTAACATATAGAAGTCAAGATGATAACTAATCTGATTTCAAAAAAGAAATGTGGACTTGAGTAGCAGAAGAATTGGGAAATGTGTTATCTAAATATGTCATGGGATATATTGACTTTAATCTGTAACATATGTGAAGGTTAATCAGTAAGCAATGAATTCCTTTACTTAGGTCCGTATGGTGAATATCAATGTATATAATATTTTTTTGAGCTGAATGAAATGCCCAAAACCAATCTCTCAAGATTTAATTACCCACTTAAAAGTCCCTAGGGCTCATGAAAGAAGCCCTGAGACCCATAGATCAGAGTCCTGATGGAAGTCATGCGTGGATGGCAAGTGAAGGCAGAGCCAGTGCTTTCTGGGTCAGCCCTGTTTGGAATTTCAAAGTGGGGAACCCCAGATCAGGGACCTCACCCAACCCCATTAATTGGTGCCCAGTGAAGCTCCCTCAGTCCCGAGGAGCCTCACCCCCTGACAGCCTCACTGTCCTCAGCGATCGCTGGCTCCATATCGCTACGTCATCCTTCTATGTTTATGCTCATCATGGTTTTCTAGTCCTGAATCTCTTCTCCTTCTCTAAGGGTGCTAGCTAAAATGATGAACTAAGATTCTCTTGGTAACAAGTAAAGTTTACTTGGGGAGCAGTCATGGAAAATGTTAATAGACACAAACATTTCCCCTGGGCCGAGGTAAGAGAGAGACATGCTTGGGAGTTTGGTCAGTGAGCAATGTTGAATGAAATACATCATATAAATTGCTCTCTCTTTTCCCTTCTTTACGTTATTGGATGTATGATTCACTTAACAAACACTGTTGAGACTAAATAATAAGAATAATAATGATAAAAACTAAATAAAATAACATTAGCTTTCAATTAATGGGTATTTGCTATCTGCTAGGCATCATGTGAGACAGTGAAATGAATCATCTCTAATTTCCACCTTATTCTTTCATTCCTTCATTCTTCTGAGTTTTCTCTATGCATCTACCACAAACTAGCTCTGGCCACATTCTCAGTGGGGGTGCGCCCTTCCAGGGTGGGTGCTATGTGGACTGAGGCACCCAAAGGTGAGTGTGTGCAGATGTAAGTGGTGGCCCCACCTTGGTGCTGTGGCTATGCCAACCAGAGCATGCAATAGAGAGAAAACAGATGTGAGGGACGAGTCCATGCTAAAGTCCCAGCAAAGGCCTTTGCAAAGAGGTGCCCTTGGAGCTGAGCCTGGGAGGACACAAAGGGGCCACCCTGTGGGATCACCCAGTACTAAGACTCGAGGCGGGAACGAGTGAGGCAGGTGATGAGAGGGTGTGAGGGAGAGACAGAGTGACAAGGTAAGCTAAGGGTCAATAAATTGGGTCAGTCGGGCCATGGAGGCTATGCTGGGGGCTCTGAATGTTAGGCTATGAGCCATGGGAAGCACTGGAGGATTGAAAGCTGGGGAGTAGCATGAGAAGATTGATGATTTAAAAAGATTCCTCCATGGGGGTGCAAGGGTAATCCAGGGGTAGGATTCTCGCCTGCCATGAGTGACACCTCGGTTCAATTTCTGGTCCATGTACTTCCCCCAAAACAAACAAGCAAAACAAACAAACAAAAATTCTACAAATGGTGCTGCAATAGCGAGATATTCACATGGAAAAAGAATAAAATGTGACCCTGCCATACAGCATACCAAAAAAAAAAAAAGATTCCTCCATATTCAATCCATGGGGAAAGAGGCAGGTGAGTGGGCCTCTCCTGTCGCACCTCCTGTGGTCCAGCAGGGAAGATGGTGATGTGAACAATGAGGCAGCAGAGGAGGTGGGATGAAGGTGGATGGCTTGGCAAGGGGTCTGGAATATAGCCAACATGACTGGCTGTGGGTTCAACATTAGGGGGAGAGTCTGAAGGGCTTTGGCCTTAGCAACCTGGATAGTGAAGAGATTGGTGAGTAAGATGGGATCTCTGGGCAAGGGAGGGATTTTAGGAATGAGGCTCATGGGACCAATCTTAGATGCATTAACTTTGAGACGTCATGTCCCATCCAGGCTGAAATTTCAAGTGCAGATTTGATAGCTCGTATCCATAATTCCAGAATCCATAAATATCCAAGAAATGAAAATGTCTTGGTAGCTCTTTGGCAGCAAAATCTGACCTGAACACACATGACGCTCCTGACAGTCTTGCATTATCACCCTGAGTGTGACTCTCAAATTAGCAGCAGAACCATTGATTGACATATCTGATTTGTGGGCAATGTCACAGACCCCACGGAGATGGGGTGGGGGATGTTGTCTAACATGCCCTGGATCACTTTTCCAAATCCCAAACACTGAAGGATGAAACACACTGGGCTGCCCTTTCCCCACATCTCCCTGAGGTTCTGTAATGGAACTGTGGATTCCTATCTAAGCTGGGAAGTCAGTGGACAGGACAATGCTAGACCCTCAAGGGACCAGGAAAAGGCAGTGGATTTGGAAAGGTCATGATCACTCTCTGAAGTTTTACTGTAATTTTCACAAGAGAAGCCTGAAATTGTCTAGGATTCCTCTGAAAGGCACACCCCAGTCCTGGGGAGAAGGCAGCTATGCTTCTCACAGTCTTGTTTTCTGGGAGAGAGAAAACAAGCCTTCAAATTCCACAGTAGAGACCTCAATGGTTCAACCCATTAACTTTTTGAAAATAAATGAGTCATTAATTATGGTTCAGAAATTATTTTGTCAAATACTTTTTATTTATTAAGAGGTATAAATTTTCTCATGACACAAGGGAATAAAAATGCCACAGTTCTCTCTCTCTCTCTTTTTTAACATAAGCAGGCACCGGGAATCGAACCCGGGCCTCTGGCATGGCAGGTGAGAACTCTGCCACTGAGCAACCGTGGCCCGCCCATACAGTTCTCTTTTTTTAAAAAAAAATATACATCAAGAGAAATGCAGCTTGAGCTCCCACTCAGAATCCCAGGTAAGAAATCCAGTATCTGTCAAATTTTGTGTGTGTGTGAGGAGGGGGGGGCCCTCTTCCACCATCCTGTCTCCCAATCCCAGAAACCATCAGGGACAATGAAATTGAAGAAACAGGGGGGTCTCTAAACTCCAGACCTTGGGGCCTGGCAGTCCCCGGCCTTGCTCTTGGCTCAGACCACATGCTTCATCTGGCCAGCTCGACAGATGGCTGCCCTCTCTCCAGCCACATCTATCTGCTGCTGCAGGTCTGGTGTTGGGTTCTGTCCATCTATCATGTCTGTGTTGCCCTCCCACCTGGAGATGTGTCACTCTGGGCTCATCTTCCCCATCCATGGAACTATTACCTCACTCTCCAGCCTCTGAGGATTTGGCTGTCTTTCCTGGGGATTGGACTCCTCCAACCTTCCTGCCCCCAGCTTCCCTGCATGCTTCCTTTTTGGACCATCCTCCAATGCTCATCTCTCCTCCCTTGGGGAGGCCAGTGATGGGTTCACATTATTTCAGGTAAGTGTATTACAACAACTTCAACACAAGATACCACCAAGTCACCCTCCTAGTGATGAAACAGAACCCGCCCCCACCCCCCACCCCCCCACCCCCCCACCCCACAAAACACAAAGCAAAAAATCCTAAAAATATCTGCTCAGTGATATGCCTTCAAAACAAAACATAAGATGGTCAACAGAATTAAGATTCAAAGGGAAGGAGAGGAAAAGTTTTGAGGAAGGAAGACTATTTGGGATAAACTTGGTTTTTTGCAGCATCC
>PVIY010018915.1:0-46702 GCA_004026745.1 Myrmecophaga tridactyla | reverse complement strand
GGGCAAGTTAACTTAGATGGTGTACTATAGAAAATTTATATCTTGGACAAAATAAATGTCTTTTCCTTTGGTCTCACATAGAAGTTTAAGTTTTAAAATTCAGACAATGTCATCCTTTACCCTTTATGGTGATTCACCTTAGTCCCAGCCCCATCGCCTTCATCCATATCTCTAATTGGTGTTTGATCTCTTTTGCAGCCTCTTTTTCAGTGGTTGTCTGAAGTAATGCTCACTCTCAGAGCTGCAGAACTCTAACTCTGAGTCTTAGATGACACACAGGTACCCAAAGTTCCAAGGATTGAAGAGGTTATACAGAAAGAGTGCAGCATCTCAGAATTTAGAAGTAACACTTAAAACCCAGGAATAAATGTGACTGTTGTAAGAGCTTACATTTTAGTCCATAATTTTCATATAAATATTTTCTAAATGAGGCCATAGAGTTTTGTCCTTTTGTTTCTGGATCATATTCCCCAAGTTTCAGTCACCTCATTGTTGCAAGCCTGACAAAACCTCCTTCCTTTCTGAAGACACAAATTATTCCATTGTACGTATACACCACAGTTTGTCTTTCACTTACTGATTGATGGATCCTTTGGCCATCTCCATCACTGGCAGTTGTGTATAATGCCACCATAAACATCAGGGTGCAAATGTCTATTAGTGTCCCTGCTTTCAGTTCTTCCAAATATATTCTTAGTAATGGGATTGCATCATCCTATAGTGGCCTTATGTTTAGCCTCCTATGGATTTGACACAGTAACCTCCAGAGAAGATGCATCGTTCTACTTCCCTACCAAGGTTGAATAGGTATACCTCTTTCTCCACCTCTTCTCCAGCACTTATATCTTTCTGTTTGTTTATTTATTTTACTCTGCAGATTTTAATTGAGGTATATCGCTTCCACTGACAGGACAAACTGGAAGCAAGGGAACTGGGAAAAAGGACCAGCAGATGCTAGCCACATGCCTTCCATGTAACAGACATTGGCCTCCCTTGAGTCAAAATATCTTTCCCTAGTTGTTGTAGTTTGTATACTTTTATGGCCTTAGAACTGTAAACTTGTTCAGTTTTAATTGAAATATATTCACATACCATATATTCTATCCAAAGGATGCAATGTCTCACGGTATCCCCACTTAGTTGTGCAATCATCACTATTAATTTTAGGCAATTTTCATTTCTACACAGAGACAAATAACAGATGGAGATACACAAAAGAAAACCCAAAACCCCCTGTTATCCCTTATCCCATCCCCCCAATTATTTACCCCTAGTATTGGTGTGGTCTCAGTAAAATATTACTATTAACTATAGTCCATAGCATGAAATAGGTCATTTTCCCCATAGGCCACTCTATTATTAACTCACTGTACCAATGTCATAGCTTTGAAGAAAGTCAGGCTAGGAATTATATTTGTAGTGCTAATCAGTGAGATACATGACTTTAAACAACCCTTTCAATCATATTCACCTTCAACATGGCACTGTTACTTATAATTCCAATAGCAGAGTATCATCCCATCTGATTTAGTTTGCTAAATGCTGCCAGAATGCAATATACTACAAATGGAATGGCTGTTAAAAAGGGAATTAATTAAATTACAAGTTTACAGTTCTAAGGCCATAAAAGTATACAAACTACGACAACCAGGGAAAGATATTTTGACTCAAGGGAGGCCAATGTCTGTTACATGAAAGGCATGTGGCTAGCACCTGCTGGTCCTTTTTCCCAGTTCCATTGCTTCCAGTTTGTCCTGTCAGTGCCTTCATTTAGCTCCTCCAGGACACAGGTCTGGGTTCTGGCTTGCTTAGCATCTTGTGGAAAGGCACATGGCGACGTCTGCTGTTTTCTGCATCTCCAAATATCCCTGTTAGGTACCTGCTCTTACTGTTGGTACACCAAGCATATTCAAATGTCTAGGTCTCTTTTGTCACTCAGGCAACTGTGTTTACTCCAAAATGTTCCCCCTTTTAAAGGACTCCTGTAAACTAATCAAGACCCCACCTTGAGTTGGTAGAGACAAATCTCCATCTAATCAAAGGCCTCATCCACAACTGGGCACTTCACATGTCCATGGAAATAATCCAATTAAAATGTCCCACTTATGGCTGGGTGTGTCACATCTCCAGGGAAACAACCCAAAGTTTCCACCCCAAAATACTGAGTCAGAGTTAAAAGAAACATGGCTGCCTCCACCTGATCAAATCAGGAAAAAGACATGGCTTTTTTTAGTACATAACATTTTCAAACCAGCACACCCTCTATCCATTCTCACATATTTACATTCAATCTTGTTAACAGTTCTGAATATATTAGGTAACTGCTTCCTTTTCTCTAGCTTCAGTCTATCTCTAAGTCCCCTTTATTCTACATTTTAGGACTCGTGAGTTTACATTTTCTAGGCATGTCATGGTCAGGTTCATGTGTCAACTTGGACAAGTGGTGGTACCTGTTTGTCTGGTTGGGCAAGTGCTGGCCTGTCTATTGCAATGAGGATATTTCATAGAATTAGATCATGGTCACGTCAGCTGCATCCACAGCTGATTCCATTTCTAATCAGCCAAGGGGCATGTCTTCTGCAATGAGTGATGCTCAATCTAATCACTGGAAGCTTTTTAAGGAGGATTCAGAAGAGACAGACTCTCTTCCTGCTTCGGCTGGGAAGCCTCTCCTGTGGAGTTTGTCCAGACCCTCCATCAGAATCATTGCCTTCACAGCCTGCCCTGTGGATTTTGAATTCTGCGTTCCCACGGTCACGTGAGACACTTTTATAAATTTTATATTTGCGAGTGTTCCCTGTTGATTCTGTTTCTCTAGAGAATCCTAACTAATACAGGGCGGTTCATATTAATGAAATTCTTTTTTTGTCTGGCTTATTTCACTCAGCCTTATGTCCTCAAGGTTCATCCATGTTGTTGCATGTTTTGGGCGTTATTCCTCCTTACTGCTGCATAATTTTCCATTATGTAGATTTTATTTATCCACTCATATTTTGATGTGCTCTTGGATTGTTTTCATCTTTTGGTAATTATGAATAATGCTGCTGTGAACATCATCATGCAAATGTCTGTTTATGTCACCGCTTTCATATCTTCTGGGTATATAACAAGTAGAGATTGCTGGGTCATAGAGTAACTCAATATTTAGTTTTCTGAGCATCTGCCAAAATGTCTTCCACAGATGCTGTACCATTTAACATTCCCACCAGCAGTGAATAAGTGTTCTAATTTCTCCAAATCCTTTCCAATATTTATAGTTTCCTGTTTGTTTAATATTGGCCATTCTTATAAGTATGAGATAATACCTTATTGCGGTTTTGATTTGCATTTCCCAAATAGCTAATGAAGATGAACATCTTTTCATGTGCTTTTTAGCCATTTGTATTTCTTCTTTGGAGAAATGTCTATCCATATCCTTTGCCAACTTTATAATTGAGGTATTTGTCTTTTTATTGTTGAATTGTAGGATATCTTTATATATACTAGATAGCAAACCTTTTTCAGATAAGTGGTTTCCAAATATTTTCCCCCATAGACTTGGCTGCCTCTTTACCTTTTTGACAAAGTCCTTTGAAGCATGGAAGTGTTCAGTCTTGATGAGTTCCCGTTTATCTTTTTTTTTCTTTCATTGCTTGTGCTCTGGGTATAAGGTCTAAGAAGCTACCTCCTATCACCAGGTCTTGAAGATATTTCCCTGTATTTTCTTATTGGATTTTTCTTTTATATTTGATCTTATATTTAGGTGTTTGATCCATTTTGAGTTAATTTTTATGTAGGGGTGAGGTCGGGGTCCTCTTTCATTCCTTTGGGTATGGAAATCCAGTTCTGCCAGCCCCATTTACTGAAGATACTTTCTGTTCAATTTTGCATTATTTTAGCATCAAGTGAAAATTACTCAAAGCATGAATATGTTTTCCTCTTTACACTGACTGTAGTCTAAGTCTGTTGCAAGAGCAACTTCCTTTCTGTGAGCAGTTTTTAGCTTTGTCCCCTTAGACAGATTCCCAGATAGGCAGATATTTTGTGCCCAGTGGAGGTTTGCAAAGGTCTGGGGCCTCTGCCATAGCAGTTTTCTAAGAGAGGCAATGAAGCAGTGGGCTGCTTGAAACCTGTTCTCACTTTGTTTCTGAAGCAGCTGTCACTCTTCCCCACTGATTAGTCTCTGGTTAGACCCTTGTCCTAAGAGGGCTAAAGACCATTTTTCCTTTTCAGTTAAAAGGAATTCATGGTCCATCTTTCACCTTCTGGATCATTTTTTATAGGCATCATCTAGTAGTGGATCTTGTAGAGTCATGCTCTTAGCTATGAGAGTCTGGAAGATTCTTCTGAGGCATCTGAAAGCCCAGCACTTGAAGGAATTGCAGATACATTTTGCCTACCTAGACTGATTGATATTGTCCCCCTTAAGACTGCTTTAACCTTAGATATCTTATCCATAAGAAGGTTTACTTGAGCTGTATCTGTGCTTGTTTGAATCCGTTGTATACCCCTGAAAAGCCATGTCCATTAATCCTCATTCAATATTGCCGGGTGGAATCTTTTTTATTGTTTCCATGGAGATGTGACCCACCCAATTGTGGGTGGCAAGTTTTTTTAAGGGGGGGTTGGTAAGTTTTAATTAGATGGTTTCCATGAAGATGTGTCTCCACCCATTCAAGGTGCGGTTGTTTACTGGAGCCCTTTAAGAGGGAACCATTTTGGAAAGAGCCATGAGAGCTACCAACACCAACAGAGCCTACACAAAGACCTTTGGAAATGAAGAAGGGAAATGCTCCTGGGGAAGCTTCATGAAACAAGAAGCTAGGAAAGAAGATCTGGCCATCTGTCATTCCAGCTGAAAGAGAAACCCTGATGTCATTGACCTTGTTGAACCAAGGTATATCGCATTCTAACAGCTTCCTAACTAGAACAATATCTAAGTAAACACATTAAATATGAAATATAGTCACAGGAGGACACTTCAAAACGCATCTCCCTTTCCATTTGAGACAATCATGGTATACAAAATAAGGGAAAGAGGTTGTAGTGAGGGGAACCACCACTTAAGAAGGATGATTTATTTATCCTGTTTGCTTTTAGCTTATTAAGGCTTTTAAACTATCATAAGTCTAGCCATCATGAAGTTGACATGAACATATTCATTCATTTATAAAACGTTTATGTTCTACCTACCATTTATAAAGCACTCTGTTTGCCACTTTGGTCCCGGAGTTTACAGTTCAGTGAAATGAGGAGACTTGTACACACATGACTCACATAGAAAATAGTTTGTAAATATTAGTGGAGATGTAAAAAATATATAATAGGGAATCAAGACAGCTTCACCAAGGAGATGGCATTTGTAGGAGTTTGTATATAATTCCTTTCTTTGTTCTTTGGCAATGGTTAGACTAGTTCAAACAACAAAAGTAAAGAAATTGCCCACAATTGTAGACCAGGAGAGAAAAGGAGATGTAAAACCCTCTCTTTCCACTCCTGGAAGCAACACACTCCTGAAAGTATATGTTGCCTTTGTAATCCCAAGTGCCTCACTTACGGTTAAGAGGAGAGTTTGGTAGAGAGCCCCCTTTCATCTGTGTGTCTTTCCTCTCTAAGGATAAGTTGAATATGGCTCTCTTGTGTCAGCTGCATTATTTTATACCCTTTCAGTTCTGCATTATGGTGTTACTTTTTCCTGATCTCCATTGGGACATACAGTAGCCACATTATTCTTTTGGTCAGAGGTGTTTATAAATGTTTATTATGTGATTTCAGAGTCACAGAATTTAAGCATCACTAACAAGAAAAGAGAGGCAAAATGATTTAAGAACTGAATGTTAAATCAAGTCTCTGTGTATAAACTGGCTATATTGTGTAGCTTAGTTGGAATATTTTTCAAATAGAAAAGCAAAGTTAAGGGTTGCCCACTTGGAATTAGCTTCTCAAGTTTATCCATCCTTTGGCAGACAAAGAGAAGCCAGTTGAGATGAAATACACTCAGATTGTAAGCATTAAACTTGATGTCCTCCTATTTTAGCCCACAAAATATAATTCATGTATAGATGGCAGTTCGTTATGGTCTTTACACCTCCTTAGAGTTGCATTTTAGTGCCTCCATCCTTTGCATTGCTCTTTCCAACTCTTTAAGGATGTCTCTGTGGATTTTGTGTTTCTGGAACAGGAATGACAGGAGCTACATGTGGCTGGCTGCTGCCTGTTTGAGTACTGCTACTTAAAAATGTTGGGGAACATATTGAATTCTTAGATGTTTTAAAAATGTTCTGTTTGGATTCTGTTTTCTACTGAATAGGGCATGTTTTTGTGCCATGCAACATGATGTGAATCATCAATATTTGTCATTTAAAAGAAAAAGTTTCAAATGAAATATAGATTTTAAACTGGCTTTCCGTGATTACTACTTGATACATCTGCACAGAGATCTAAGATGAGTTGTTGTTCAAATTCACCACACTACTGAAAACCTATAATTTGAGACCCTTTCCTTTCCATACCTTTTGGTGTTTGGAAAATGACCGTTACGAAAAATTTTTTTTAGAACGCTTAGGATACCATAATGGAGCTCCAGACCCAGTGGGTTTTTTTCTTTTCTCTTGTTTATACTAGCATAATGAGAAATTAAATTTGTATGTACAAACTATCTCTGCCTGAGAAGATCCCTAATTTAAGACCCATATTTTTTACCATCTTAGGATAAGCTGAACACAATGAGAAATCTCACTGACTACAGATATTTCTAACATCTCATTAGACAAACACCAATTCCTTCCTGCCAAAAGAAGGATTAAGCAACTGGAAAGTGAGCAGGACATTACAGTAGTATTACTTTCTAGCGTAAAAAATGGAAAAGAAGAATGCATTGCAAGAAGGCACCCATTTAGAGGCACCCATTTAGAGGTTAGTGGTAACTTTCTCTCAGGAAGCCCAGATTTTTTGCAAGAGCCATATTCTCAAATATGTCAAAGACTGTATTAATCACAATCACATCATTACATGACACAGAGAAATTTACAGTAGGAAGATGCATTGGGAAAATTTAAAGTATGATCTTTACTCATATCCTGGGAAATCCACCCACCCTTTCTGTTGAAGAATGCTTAGACATAAGACATGCTCAGTAATAAATGTTGAATTACTGCACACATGTTGTTGGAAGAATCCCAACTGTCATCCAAGAAATTAACTGGCATGTGTCCATATTATGTATAATGGGCTAGAGCTTTGAAAGAATACTTTGCATATTTCCTATCTCTGTCAGTTGTATTATTATTTTTTGATCTTCCTAATTAGCATTTATTATCTTTGTGAATACAAACTGTTAAAACTGTTTCATTGAGATATATTCACATACCATACAATCCATTCACTGTGTACAATCAGTGACTTTTAGTATATTCATAGAGCTATGTGTTCATCACTACAATCAATTTTAAGACATTTTCATTGCTACTAAAAGAAAAACCCCATATCTGTTAGCAGTCACCTCTCAATCCCCTTATCCTTTTCTATCCTTACATAACCACTAATTTGTTTTTGTCATAGCAAACACTTTTCCCCATCTCTATAAATTTATTTATATTTACATTTCATATAAATTAAGTTAAACAATATGTACTATTTTGTGTATGTTTTGTTGCACTTGCCATAATTTTGTCTTGGAATTTATTTGAAGAATATTAACATACTACTATTCACTACAGTCCATAGTTTGCTTAAAGTATATTTTTATGCATTTACCACTCTATTATTATTAACACCTTGTAGTAGTATGCTATATTTGTACTAATTCATGGAAGTTCATTCTTATATTTTTACTATTGACCAGACTTATCATCCACGAGAGGATTCAGTACAAGTCCCATATTTCATCCATGATCTTTCCTTATATTGATAAAATGACCCTAAACTTTCCCTTTCACACCTACATATCATTGCACAAACATATGTGTCATCACTGTCCCAGAAGGACAAGAGAAGAGAAAACTAGCAGAAAAAATATTTAAGGAAATAAAGATCAACAATTTACCAACTCTTATGAAAAACATTGATCCATGCCCAAGAAATGCAATGTACTCAAAGTTGACAAATAACAAACTATTCAGGATGTTAAATGCCAAAAATAAAGAGATAATTCTGTTAACTGTAACAGAAAAGTGATTCATTGTATATATGGATGCCCAGTAAGACTAAGTTTTGTTTTCTCATGAGAAACCACAGAGGTGAGAAGGCAGTGGTATGGTATATTTAACACCCTGAAAGAGAGAACTAGTCATCCAAGAATTCTCTAGTTGGCCAACTGTCCATCAGGAATGAAGGGGAGTTTAAGACACAGATAAACAGAAACTGAGATAGTTCATTAACAGTAGGCATAACTGTCCTTCAAAACTAGGGGAGAGGGTGGGCCACAGTGGCTCAGCAAGCAGAGTTCTCACCTGCCATGCCAGACACCTGGATTTGGTTCCCGGTGCCTGCCCATGTAATAATAATAATAATAATAATAATAATAATAATAATAATAAAATAAGGGAGAATTTTCACAGACAGACAGCTACTGAGAGAATTTGTCAAAAAGAGACTAGTCCTACAAGAAATACTAAAGGGAGTTCTGTTGACTGAAAAAAAAAAAGACATGAGAAGGGAGGTCTGGAGGAGGGCACATAATTGAAGAGTGCCAGTAAGGGTAACTGAAAGGATAAAAAAAGAAAGAGGGAAAAAAGTTTATAGATCTGACAAATAAAATCCAAAGAATAAGCTGGTAGCTTCAAGAAATGCCTTTGTAGTTTATAACTTTGAATGTTAATGGACTAAATGATCATACATGTTTATGTTCCCAATCAAAGAGCTCCAAAGTATATAAGACAAACTTTGGCAAATCTGAAGGGAGCGATACACATTTCAACAATAATAGCAGAAGACTTCAGTACACCACTCTCCCCTATAGATAGGACAACTAGACAGAGGATGAAACAAAGAAATAGAGAGCTTAAACAATTTGCTAACTGAATTACACCTAATAGACACATATAGGTCATTACACCTCAAAATGCCAGGATATACATTCTTCTCTAGTGCTCATGGAACATTCTCCAAGATAGATCATATACTGGGGCACAAAAAACGGTCTTTATAAATTTAAAAACATTGGAATTATTCAAATCGCTTTTTCTGGTGACAGTGGAATGAAGCTGGAAATCAGTAACCACCAAAGAACGTGAACTTTCACAAATATATGGAGATTAAATTACACACACTGAAACAACCAGGGGATCAAAGAAGAAATTGCTAGAGAAATTGGTAGCCATCTGCAGACGAATGAAAATGAGAATACATCAAATCAGAACTTATGGGATGTGGCAAAGGCAGTGCTGAGGGGGAGATTTATTGCCCTAAATATCTATATTAAGAAAGAAGAAAGACAAAAATCAAGTCATTAACTGTTCACCTGGAGGAACTTGAGAAGGAACAGCAAACTAACCCTAAAGCAAATAAAAGAAGAGAAATAACAAAGATAAAGCAGAGTTAAATGAATGGGAGAACAAAAGAACAGTAGAAAGAATCAGTCAAACCAAAAGTTGTTTTTTTGAGAAAATCAATAAAATTAATGGGCCACTAGCAAGGCTAACAAAGAAAAAAGAAAGGATGTAAATAAAAAAAATAAAAAATAACAAGGGAGTCATACCACAGACCCTGAAGAAATAAAACAAAATCCTTAAAGAATATTTTGAACAACTATATACCAACAAAATAGACAACTTAGATGAAATGGACAAGTTCCAGGAAACACACAAAGAAGCCTCACTGACTCATGAAGAAATAGAAGCTCTCAACAAATCAATCACAAAAGATTCAATCAGTCATCAAAAATCTTCCTACAAAGAAAAGCCTAAAGCTAGATGGCTTCACAGGGGAATTTTATCAAACATTCCAAAAAGAACTCTCAGCAATCCTGCTCAAAGTTTTCCAAAAAATTGAGGAAAAAGAAACACTACCTAACTCATTTTATGAAGCTAACATCACTTTAATACCAAAACTGGGTAAAAGTGCTATAAAAAAAGGAAAACTACAGGCCAATCTCTGTAATGAGCATACATGCAAAAATTCTCAACAAAATACTAGGAAATCGAATCCAGTGTGTGTGTGTTAGATTCAGTTGTCAACTTGGCCAGGTGAGCATACCTAGTCTTGTTGCTGCAGACATAAGCCAATGGTACATGAACCTCAACTGTTGCTAATTACATCTGCAGTCGGCTAGGAGGCGTGTCTGCTGCAATGAGTGACGTTTGACTTAATTGGCTGGTGCTTAAATGAGAGAATGCAACGTAGCACAGCTAAGCAGCTCGGCATTCCTCATCTCAGCACTTGCAGCTCAGCCCAGGCCTTTGGAGATGCAGAAAGAAGTCACCCCGGGGAAAGATGTTGGAACCCAGGAGCCTGGAGAGAAGACCAGCAGAGACCATCCTGTGCCTTCCATGTAAGAAAGAACCTCAGTGGAAAGTTAGCTCCCTTTCCTCTGAAGAACCAACAAAATAAACCCCCTTTTATTAAAAGCCAATCCGTCTCTGGTCTGTTGCATTCCGGCAGCTAGCAAACTAGAACACAGTGATATATTAAAAGAATTATATACCACGACCAAGTGGGGTTTATACCAGGAATGCAAAGATGGTTCAACACACACAAAAAATCAATTAATACAGCACATTAAAGAGTCAATAGGGAAAAAACCACATGATCTACTCAGAAAGGATTTGACAATAGTCAATATCCTTTTGTGAAGAAAACTCTTCAAAAGGTAGGAATCAAAGTTAATTTCCTCAATATGATAAAGGGCATATATGAAAAACTTATAGCCAGCATTGTACTCAATTGTGAGAAACTGAAAGCTTCCCCCCTAAGATTGGGAACAATCTTATGGCCTCTGTCACCACTATTATTCAACATTGTACTAGAAGTTTTAGCTAGAGCAAACTCTCAGGATAAAGGAATAAAAGACATCCAAATTGGAAAGGAAAAAGTAAAACTCATTATTTACAGATGACAATGACTCCTGAGAAATCTACAACAGAGTTTCTTGAGTTAAACAAATTCAGCAAGGTAGCAGGATATAAAATTAAGGTGCAAAAGTCAGTAATGTTTGTATGCACAAGTAATGATCTAAGTGAGGAGGGAAGGAAAAAGTTCCACTCAAAATAACAACTAAAAGAGTCATGTATCTAGGAATGAACTTAATTAGGGATGTAAAGTTCCTGCACAAAGAAAACTACATAACATTGCTAAACTAATTCAAAGAAGATCTAAATATGTGAAAATGCATTCCATGCTCTTGGAATGAGCATGGAATGTAGTTAATATGTCAATTCTACCCAAATTGATCTACATATTCAATGCAGTACCAATCAAAATTCCAAGAATCTACTTTGGAGACTTGGAAAAGCTAATTACTAAATATATCTGGAAGGAAAAGAGACCCCAAATGACTAAAAGTATCCTAAAAAAAGAAGCCTGAAGTGGGAGGATTAAACCTTTCTGATTTAAAAATTTATTACAAAGCCATAGTGGACAAAACAGCATGGCAGTGGCACACACACAAAAAGTATTGACCAATGAAATTGAATAGAGAGTGCAGAAAAAGACTACCAAATCTAGGGTCAACTGATCTTTGACAAGGCCGCCAAATCTAGGGTCAACTGATCTTTGACAAGGCTGCCAAATCCACTGGCCTGAGACAAAATAGTCTTTTCAATAAATGGACACAGGCAAAATGGATATCAATAGCCAAAAGAATGAAAGAGGGCCCTTATCTTACACCCTATAGAAAAATTCACCTAAATATAAGTGGATCAAACACCTAAATATAAGAACCAATACCATATGCCAGAAACCTGGGTTTGATTCCCAGTGCCTTCCCATGTAAAAAAAAGAAAAAAGAGAACCAATGAATCAATACCATAAAACTCCTAGAAGAAAATGTAAGGTAACATCTTCAAGATGTAGTAATAGATACTGAACTTTACACCCAAAGCATAAGTGACAAAATTAAAAATAGATCAATGGGAACTCCTCAAAATCAAATGCTTTGGGGCCTCAAAAGACTGTAAAAAAGGTGTAGAGGCAGCCAACTCAATGGAAGAGAATATTTAGAAATAAGACATTTTTATCTTGGTAACAATGAAATTATCTAAAACTTAGAGTGGTGATGGATGGTTGATTTTGGACATTATACCTGATGCCAAATGGATGGAGATGGCTGAAGGATGCACTGACTGCAAACTAGATCAGCGAACAATGGTGTATACATAGGATTGAATATTGTGCTGCTAAAGAATGGACCAAAGTTCTGAAGCATGCAGTGTTGTGAATGAATCTATGGTACATATGGTGAGGCAAAATAAGCCAGAAACAAAAGAGCAAATATCATATGGTCTCACTTCGAAAATACTTGTAAGAAAATTGCGGCCTTGATTGTAAGCTCTTATGGAAGTCACATTTAGTCTGGAATGGTAAATGTTATTTCTGGATTTTGAGAGGCTGATTTATATATGTATAACCTGGTATTTAGAGATAAGAATGAAACTGATCAGGTCAGGATTAAGGTAATTTAGAATACAGGGGTAAGGAAGACATTGTCTGTGCTTTAAAACTTCACCTACTCCATGGGACCAAAAGAAGAAAGTTTTTTTTTGTCCAGAACCTAAATTTTCTGTAGCAAATAACTCAACCTGTCTGGATGGATTATTTAAACAGGTCAAACACAGGGAGCCCACAATAAGAATGAGGGCCCTTCAGGGATGGGAGAAAAAATAGCAAACTAGTAAACTTTACTACTGTGGAAACCCCTGATGCTGTGTCTAACATTAGGGACTCCCAAGTCAGTAGGCCAAGCCCTTGATCTTGAGGCTTGCTCTTGTGACACTTATTTATTTAGTGAAGAAGCTTAGCCTGCCTACAGATATGCTTATGAGTTACATCCAGAAGAACTCTTTAGTTGCTCAGATGTGGCCTCTCTCTCTAAGCCAGTGAGGAGGAATAGAAGTGTAACAAGGTATCTGTAGCTGAGAGATTTCAAATGGAGTTGAGAGGCTACGCTTGAGGCTACTCTCATGGAAGCTTCAGTTAGACATTATTACCTATCATGGTTTTCCAACCCCAACCAAAACCATTCCTGCCAATCCTTAAGAACACCTAGGGCGTTATATAGGATTCTACAAAGATCCCATGCAGTAGGGTTACTTACAAAAACCTACTACCTCCAGACTGGTCACTAGACCAGATAATTCCTGAAATACAGAGGGGCCAGCCTCTGCAGAACATCAACTAGTTCCACCTCCCCATCTCATATTATCAACAGTCCCTTCCAACATGAAGAAGTTAGAATGCGCATAGCCCAAATACCCAAGAGTGGAATAAAGATCAAAGGTGATGGTGGAGTTATACAGAGAATGTAGAGTTTAACAAATGAGTATGATTGCTAGACCATTATTTTGATGTTTCTTTTAGTCTCCATTGTCTTGGAGCAAGTAGCAGTAAAAATTTGAAATTGTGGAATTTGACCCATACCAAACTCTGAAATCTGTTGTACAACTAATTATTGTGGTGTACTTTGAAATTTTATTGCTTTTTTTATATATGTAATTTTTCACTAAAATGTTTATTATGATAATAAATGCGCAGCTAAATGATGATATTGTGAACCATTGTGCAGTTTGTGTGATTACATGGTATATGAATATGTAATATATATCAATTTAAAAAATGCTAAAAAAAACCCACCAAAACTCAAAATCTAGCTAAAAGACCTTCTCATGGTGTCCATCTCTTGCATAGGGAAAGCTAAAGGACCTTCAGAGACTGGCTTTTGACTTGCATGGGTGATTTACTGATCATAAAGATAATTGGATTCTGTGCTCTATAATTGAAACTTATGCTCACATAACATTATGAGAAAGTTCCTCTTAAGAGGCCTCTGTTTTTAAACATCTCAGCTATGCCAAGGATGGCTGTGGTAGAAGCTGTGGGTGGGATTAGGAAAACAAAGGTAGAGTTTTGTGATAGCAATTCCTAAGGAAGGATGGCTAGGTCTTAAACAAAAATAAATGAGAGAGAGTTGACGACATTCACAGGTGAACAGAAATGGAGAGAACTGCTCAACAAAAAATACTAAAGGGAGTCCTACACGCTGTAAAAAAAAGTCAGGAGAGTCTTACAGGAGAGTTTAGAAATATAGATTATCAATGAAGGTAATGAAAAAGGTATAAGAGACAAAGATAGGATATGATATAAAAGCCAAAGGATAAAATGTTTGAAATAAGTACTGCCATTACAGTAACAACATGGCATGTTAATGGGTTAAATTTCACAATCAAAGGTTGCAGATTGGCAGGATGGATAAAAAAAGTATGACCCAACTCTATCCTGTCTAGAACAGACCCACCCAGTTTTCTTCTTCTTACTATGTTTTAAAGGCTAGAGGTCAGACTTCAAGATGTCAGTAATGCAGTACTTAATCCTGGAGGTTCAGCATTCTCATAATGGCAATCTTCCATCTCATGGTGATGTCCTAGAATTTTCCTGTGACCGTCTCCCTCTGACTGTTGCCAAATTTCTAATGGTTGTAAAGTTCCACCCACGCAGATTCAGGTCCTCCCTGATTCATTCGGGTGAAACCTAAATAGCATCTTAGAAATCCTGTTCAATAAAATTTCCACACTTTAACTGATAATACACCTTCAGACTCACAAGAAAAAGGGCAAAGTATAAGAACATGTCTGTCCTGTGGATATATAATTCAATGTACCAGAAATATGTCTTGCCAAAAATCTTACATTTAGTTCTTCAGACTGTAAAGAAATAACTTCAGACAGGGATTAAGATACACAGGGAGGAATGAAGAACACCAGAAATGATAATTATGTGGGTTAATATAGAAGGGCTGTGTAGATAAATCCTTTTCTCATTTCTTGTCTTAATTTATTCTAAAGGCATGAGATTGTATAACACAATATTTATAAATTACAGGGTGGATTTATATCATACATGGTGATAATCTATGACAACAACATAAATAAAAGGGGAAAACATGAAACTACATTGGGGCAAAGATTCTATATATTTCTGAAATTAAATATGCATTGATATGAAGAGTGTGTTAAATTGAGATATATATTCTAATCTTTCAATTACAAATCCTAAAGTATAAAGAAAAAATTAAATGAACAAATTAATATAAATGGTACACCAAAAAATATCTAATACCAGTGTGGGCAATCAAATCAAAATGAAGAACCAGAAAGAGAGAAAACATACAAAACAAACCCCAATATTGAAAATATTCATCCAGACATGCTAATAACTGCATTCAACATGAACTGCCTAATCTTTTCAATCACAGAGATTGCCAGCCTGAATGAAATTATTAGATCCAATATGTACTGTCTAAAAGAGATACACCTTACATTCAGAGACAAAAATAAGTTTAAAAGAAAATGATAAACAGTTTGAACGGTAAACATTAGAAAACTTGAGTAGTTATATTATTATCAAAGTAGCACTTATGGCAAGAAATATTACTACTGACAAAGAGGGGCATTTAATAATAATAAAAGATTCAATACATCAGGAAAATATGATCATTGTGAATACAGACACAATTCACAACTAAACTATAATATACATGATGTAAAAATTGATACCTACCTAGAGAAGAAGGAGAGGAAGGTTATTGTCTCCTGATCTCCTCCAACTCAGTTCCTTACACTTTTTTGCTGCTGAGATGACAGCTTTAAGCTTGGCTGTTTTAATCATTTGTTTACTAGTTTGGTTCACCTAGAGCATGTTCTCCCTCTGAACATCCAGCCTTATATATATCAACTGTATATAAGTTTCTAGTATACAGTTGATGAATAGTGAGTATTATTGAATGAAGATGTGAATGCATTAAGGAGATCCCAGCCAGAGATATAGAAGCAAGAGAGCATCACATATTTTTAGTATTATTATAAGCTGTGCCAAATGCCTTCAGTATAGTTACCAAACTGAGTTCCTAGACATGTTGATAGGTGTTCAGTGAAAAAGAGTTTGGTACTGAAACTTTTCTGTCTCTATTCCTTTACTGGATATTCTCAATGGTTTTTACAGTTTTTAAATTTATTTCCTCCTTTTTTGAAAACTTACTTTATAAGAATTTTATTAATTACAAGAATTATCTTGAGGAACTGCTCCTCAGAATCCTCATTGGGATACAGTGTAAAGATAGTTCTGAGGAGTTGGTGGGGGTTGAAACTGGAGATGTAGATTATAGCCAGTGCATGAGAGTGCTGGTATGAAATGCTGAGGAATTTGAACTTTATTGTGCAGACTGTATGAACCACTGAAATATTTTAGATTAGGGAGCTATAGTGCCTCATTTGCATTTTACAAATGTGCCAGCAACAGTGTAAGGAATGAATTGGAGAGCAGCCAGGTAAGAGGCAGAGGAATTTGTGAGAAGTTTGTGGCAATGATTCATGTTATAAGTGAGGTACTCATGGAGTCAGTCTATGACAGGAATTGGGAGGAGGGGTGAAATTAAGAAAACCTAGCATGTAGAATTGAGGCATTTTCCTGGCTAATTGCACTGAAGGCTGATAGAGTGGGAAGTATAATGGAGACCTTCCAGCTTCTGACTTAGAGAATTGGGCAGGTGGTGGTGACATTCATCCTAACAAGGAAGGGTGAGCAAAACTTTGTGGGAAGAGCTTTACTTTAAGGACCCAATGAGCACCCAATTGGAAATTTAGATGTGGGTCTCAGGAGAGTGTTGTGGACTTGATGAGCAGAGTTTGGGGTCACTGGCATATTGATTGTGTTGAAGTCATAGGTTTTGGTGTTGTCACTCAGAGTATGTAGAGTGAGAGGGAAGTGGGCAGGAGATGGAACTATAGGTAACATCAATATGTACAAGGTAAACAGAGAACAAGGACACAGAAAAGGAAGAAACAGAGAGTTAGAGAAAAGCAAAATGATGATATGGGGAAGTCAAATTGGTAGTAGATGAAAACTATAATCAAATATATAAATGGAGCTGCTAAGTCAGAAAGAAAAGATGAAGAATGATTAAGGAATGTGGCATTTGAGAACTTACCTAATTGGCAATCTTAGGAGAATATTTTCAGTGGAGTGGCTGGCCTGTGTGTGATAAGATCACTGTGGGTCGAATCAAAGATCAAGGAGTCTGGACAGGTAATGCACATGACTCTTCTAAGAAGCCTTAGCTCTGAAAATGAGGGTTCAAGGGAAATTCTTAGAGCAGCGGGGACCTTCAGGGAAGCTTTTCTCTTTGTGTTGAATTAGACTTAAAGAGAAAAGTTAGCATGTTTATGTGTCAAAGATGAGCCAAAGTGAGGGAGCAAGTGACCTCTGAGGGAATAGAGCATGCTCATTAGGCGGCAGAATGAGAAGTGGTGTAGTCAATGCCACTTGCATAAACCAAGCAGTATTTTTCTTAATCTAGTCTCTTGTTCATCAATCAGTAAATTTCCAAAAGGCACAATATTTAAGATAGATTCAGTAAATTTCTTAGAGACGTCATCTTAGCTGTCCATGTATTTCCTACTGTCATAGGTTAGATGTCAGTAGGTATACACTTGCCCACAAACACGCCTTGCTCATCCTGCTGCTTCTGCCCTGCTCCAACCTTATGAAAATTGCATTCCCCCGAACCTTTCTGTGAATAAAACCCACATTTATTATGTCATACCAAAGTTCCATGTGCTTTCTGAATAACTCTCCAATTGCATGCCCACCACCTTTCTATTCCTTGGACTGATGAATTGTTTTGCCCCTTATAGACATTTGCCCTTCCTGTGATTGCTTCCAGGAATGCTGCATTCTTAGCACTTTGCCTGACCAACTTCGTATTCTTCAGTTCTCAGCCTTAATGATACATTATCTCCTCACATGAAATAGATATGTGTAAACACCCCATCCTTTATTAGATATCATAATACTCCTTTTAATTCTTTCAGATTCCTGAGTGTAACAATGACTATCATTTCTTGCTTGAAATTAGGCCTGCTGGGGATAAAACCACAGAGGTGCTGTGGCCTATCAAAATGTCAGGAAATTTTAAGTGTATAGCATTCCAGATTGTAAAGTGAGTAAGAGAAAAGGAGACAAGAATTACTGCCATACTCTTTCAGGGATAGTTGTGTTGGTTTGAAATCATTATGTATCTTGGAAAAGCCATGTTCTTTTAATCCAGTCTTGTTGGTGCAGGTCTATTGTGGGTAGGATCTTTGATTAGATTGTTTCCATGGAGATTTGACCACTCAATTCAAGGTGGGTCTTGATCCCTTCTTGGCACCCTTTATGAAAGAGAGTCTTTTGAAACCAGAGCAGATACAAACCACAGGCAAATAAAACCAAGTGAAGGACACAGAGGGACAGAAACTCTCCAGAGATGCTAAGAGTGGTCCTGCTGAACACAGAGAGCTCAGAGAAGTGCCCTGGATGAGCAAGAGAGGACCCGCAGATGCTCAGAGGGAATACTGGAATCAGAAGCTGAAAGCAATGCAACCTGAACCACAGAACCAGAAGACACCAGCCACATTTCTTCCCAGATAGTGGAGGTGTTCCAGACATGATTGGCCTTTCTTTGGGGAAGTTATCCTCTAGTTGATTCCTTAGTTTGGACATTTTACAAACTAAATTTGTACCTAATAAATCCCTTTTGTAAAAGCCAATCCATTCTTGGTATAGTGCATTTCAGCAGCTTTAAGAAAACTGAAACAATAGTTTCACATTCACATAAGGGCTGAAATTCAGATATTAATATCATCTCTAGGTGAGAGCATAGATTCGTTAGTTATGTTTGTTAATAAGTCATCTAATGAGCCTTTAAAATGTGCTATGAAATCATCCTGCTTTTGGCAGTTTTTATTTTTTTCTTTTTGTGTATATGGGTCCCTGCACACCCACTGTTCCACCACCAGCAGAAAGCTGGAAGGAAAGGATAATTTGGCAGAAGGAGGTTTGGGGAGCAGAGATTTCATATCTGGCTGTCAGCATTCTGCAATTCAGGTCTTATATCATGACTGGGACTACAGGGGTCTGTTCCCAGGGAGGGACCACAGTAGGGTCCAAGTTCAGTAGTCACTGCACAGATTTCAGACACCTGGCTATATGGGATGGACCCAGGGAGTGGGGTGACCAAAGTAGGAAAAGCTTGGAAATAAGGTGTGTCTTGTGAAGGGTGGTGTCTGTAGGGAGCTCAGGGCTGAATAGCTGACCATGGCCAAACACTCCTGTGTCAATCAGTGTGGGATGTAGTGACCTGGCTGCCAGCCTCAGGCCATCCAGCAACTGAAGTGCTCTGCAGGAATGGCTCTTGTGCATCCAGTTCTCATTTCCTTTATTCTCCTTTTATTAGTCTCATCTTGAACCACAGAAGGTACTTGGGCAGAGCACCGTGTCTGCCACCAATGATTGTAGGTCTACCAGGGCAGCACTTCTTATACCATGGACCTCACCCATTTAAGTGACCACTGGATATGCATATATGAACATACCTCCCAAACATAACACTCTAAGTGTTTACTGTTTTGAAGTTAGTATTTGGAGGAAAGGAAATTACTCTGGTGGGGCGGAGGAAATTCTGGTAGGTGAGTCACAAAGAGAACCCACAGTCCTGATAGGCAAATTGCCCATTTCTTCCATTCCCTGGTTAGGAATTTGAGAGGGTGCTTGACTTATGGATTCTGCTGTCTCTGAGCTCTGGAGGCCCAGCTGGAACAGCCTCATGGCCAGGCCACTTTCCCCCAAGTTAAATGCCCCCCATCCTGATTTTTGTATCCGACATCCAAATCCTTTATTGCTTGATGCTAGTCTTTCAGGGTTGACTACAAGGCACAGTCCAGCCTCTGGATGCAGCCTAGATCCAGTCAATGTGAAGGGGAGCAGACCCTTTCTTCTTGGGTTCTGTGATTCTGACCTTTGCAACACTCTACATAAGAGATTCCAGGATTTGAAGGAGTTGTGACTGATAACACGTATGTTAGGCAGGATGGATGCCTGCAGTGCCTCTGCCCAACCTCCCATGAGGCAACAGAAGTCTGGAACTTAGGGGCTTTCAGGAGAGCTTGCCCGGCTATGGGCATGGGAAATGTCTCAGCCTTACCCTGGAGTGAATTCCTAGACATAAAAAACAGTGTAAATCGTTGGGGTCTTCACTGGAAAATAAATACTTGGAGGAGTAAACTTTGTAAAATAGCAATGTTTATACCTGAATTTGTCTTATTTCACATTCAACAATGATCAGTTGTTTTGGGTGGATCTGCTATTGGGGACAGATCATTTGACAAGGTATTCATCAGCCTGGTTGGGTTTCATAACTGCCACATCCCTGATCTGGACATGTGATATATTTCTGCAAAGCTTAGAATTCTTCATTGTGAAAGTGGGCATTAACAGTGCTTGATTTTCTTTTGGGCTTTTGTTCAGTTTTGAGTTATATTCAGAAACAAAATAATTTAAGCTCCCTTAGAGGTAGGTCATCTGCCTTGCCCACTGATGTGACCCCACTATTAGAATATTGGCGACATGTAATGGACCCTCAGGATATGGCAGTTGAAAGAAGAAAGCATTTTAAAGGTAAATTTAGAATATTAAGTGAAAGGGTTTTATTTTCCAAAAACAAAACAAAACAAAAAACAAACATGAAACTAAGACTACCATAAACAAAACAGCTGCTAAACCGTTTCTCAACTAAAATACAATAGTGGGACGGTATCTAATTCTAGAGGATTCAGTGAAATGGTATTGTTCAGAATGTCTATACTAAGTATATATACATTTATATAAAATACTATCCTAGAAATTATAAAAATAAAGTCATTAAGAACATCAAATGTAGCATCAATTAAATGACAGCAGTTAAACTAAAATGAAAACAATTATAGTTACTTTTAAAGAGTCAAAGTCCAGGCTGATGTCTGGCTGTAGGTTTGGTCAGGTTTTAGTGGCTATGAAAGATGATTTTACATTTAGGTCCCTGAAGCATGCAGTTGGAGCATCAGGAGCAACTGAGCCACCTGGGAGTAAATGGAGATTTAACTCTACTTTTGCCTATAATTATCCTGTTGTAATAATTTTATTTCTTAGATCGCTAAGCTTTCTCTTAGTGACCAGTATTTCCAGAGACTTTTCTTGAGCTTTCTTCTTATAGTATTCAATCTGATTATAGTAGAAGGTAGTTGTTTTTTCCAATTCTTTGTCCATATCTTGTGCCATCTTCTTGTAGAGGTTACGCTTCTTATATGCGAAGTTCATGTTTCCATACACGTCATAAAGTTTCTTTTCCATTTCTGAACAATAAGAGTCTTCCTCAATTGAATATTCCTCAAGTTGCATCATGTGATTTCGATGGATCTCAGGAAGTATTTGAAATTTCATCTGAAGTCTAACAATTTCATTTTCCAGCTTTGAATTTGCAGACCGCAACGATGCTTCCTCATTTTGGAGACCTTTTATTTGCCCTGTAATCTCTTCATTCATGTACTCTTGTTCACTTAGTTTCTTGAATATTTCTTGCTTTTCTGTTTCCACCCTTTTAGAGGAAATGCTTAAGTTCACAATATCAATGAGTTTGTTGCTATCAACTATCAATTGATAGAATAGAGGATTTCCATTTTCTGATTCGCTGTTATTGTTTAGTCCCAAGTTACTGTCATCCATATAAGCCTTGCTAAATTGATCAGGCAAGTTTATGTTCTTCAGCAGAGTTTCATGCAGAGATTGTATCTGGCACTCTTTATCCTGTACAGCTTGTTTCAATCTTGCATTGGAGTGTTCAAGCAGTTTCATTTGTTCCTTTGATTCTTGTATGCTTTGCTCCCATCTTGCTATTTCCTGGGCATTCACGTGTAGATTTTCCTGAAGGTGAGTGTTTTCAATCATACAATCCATTATTTCCTCTTGAAGTTGTTCTCGAATCCTCTCAAATGCGGTTAAGTTATTTCTTGCAAGAGTAATGTGAGATTGAAGGAAGTCATCTGCCTTGTAGTGTAAATGAGACTGTTCTTGAAGGCAAGCCGTCATCATTCCATGAGATGAAAGTTTAGGGGTCTCACTTTTATATTCTTTTTTCAAAATGTCTACGGTATTGTTGAGTGAAGAGCTGATCAGATTTTTATTGAGTGTGGCCAAACATAGAGTCTGTAATGTGAGTGGCCTGGTCTCTACCACAGATGGCTCAAGGGCTTTGTCATCTCGTGTCAACAGTCCAGTCTTTTCATGGTCTTTTTGATGTTCTTCAATGCAGGTGGAAATAATTTTGGCTATCCTTGAATTCATACTTACAGCATGTTGATAATTTACTATGAGAACCATTATAGCAATACATATCAGGATCTCCCAGGGAGACCCAAAGACACCTGAGAGTTGTCTCATACTTTTGGATATCAACAACAAAAGCCCAAAAAACTGCTCAAGGATCACCTGGAAAGACACTTTGGTGACCATCAGCAGTCCCTCCATGGCTCTGGAATTCACCACAACTCTGCCTCTGAGTGCCAGTATACCGTTAGCCCAACTGACTCTCCGGAATGCTGTGGAGGATGCTGTCTCCAATGAAAACATGTTCCGAGCAACCAGGATTCTATCAGTGGGGGAGGGGGAGGGGGAGGCCAGCAAGCTTCTATAAAACTGGGCTCTTGAACTTTGCTCCTCCCTCTGTACAAATAGAAAGTGGTGCTAATTATACTGCACATTAAGGAAAGGGGAAATGGCTGATGGTAGCCAGGGGAGACCAGTCCATGAACTCTGGCCTCACCCTGGTCTATAGCAAACCTAGAGGATTAGACAGTGCCATGCCCTCACCCCTTCTCTGCATAGGAGCATGTCAGGACATAAATGTGAGACTCCTGTGCCCTTGTCCTTGAGTGGGCTTATTCTCCTAACTTGATTTATCTTCTGACCTTGGGAAACATGATCCTGCCTATAGAGGTTAGAGGGATCACCCTCCCCTTAAGGCTCTCTTTTGCTTGGTGTTTGTTCAAGGCAGGCAGGGGCAAAAGAGTGCAGGGTCTCACAAAATGTATCAGCTAACAGTCCTGGATCTCAATCACAAGACCTCAGGAAAAATCTGCAAGAACTGAGCAAATCTAAAATTTACAGGTCTTTTTTTGTGGACCTACTTGTTTCTCCTCCTATCCATGTTTTCCTGGATTCTCGAGTCTGTCCTTAAGGGTGACTTTATGACCCAGGCTCCGTCTCTCATATCCTGCTATCCTCAGCACAAGTCTCTCAGGGTGGCCTGTAGAAGTAATCTCCAAAGCAGTAGTGGTCCTTCTTTGCAGCTGAATTTGACATCTTTTATTTCAATAAAATGCATCTCACTCTCCTAAGATCTCTCTGGCAGACTCTTGGTTGGTAATAATTTCTAATGACTCATCTCCTTCTATTCTGTCAATGTTGTTTGAAAACCTTCCTATTATATATACCGGTATGTTTCCCCAATGAGTTCCCTAATCTATTAACTTCATCCATTTATTTACTCATTCAAAGCAAATTTTTGAGGGTCTCTCTAGGCCAGGTATTGTGTTAGACATCGGGGATGCATTGTTTAGCAGAACAGCAGTGATCCCTACAAAGACTGTTCTTTCTCTTTACCAAGTGACCAGCCTTACTCTGGTGCCATTACCTGCTTTCTCCACTGTCCTGTCTTCAAACCATCTTCAGTCTGTATGATTTCTCAGAAAAGCAACCAAGGTTGCAGGGGGAAATATTTAAAAGAGACAATTTCAGACACTAATTATTCTAAATATCAAACTATCCCCAAATCTCCCCCTTTTTTTCTCCCTCTCCCCCTGGCTACTCAGGCACATGAGAGGATCCTTAATGGGTAATTTCTTATGTCCCTACACTTACATCTTAAGACTGTTTTTTTCAATCAACCAGTTTTAATATACTCAACAGTAATGTGAAATATATTCCTTGATATCTAAATCCTGTGCCTTGTCTATAATGACCAGATTTTCGAGAATGACAAAATGACACAGCAAAATCAAATCATAAAAAAACCAACTACAATGTAACATATAAGTATACACAAATGCATTGATAATCAAACATAACATGCATAATAGACTTCTTTTGATAACATATATTATCCTAGATTATTTTCTCTCATGAATAATATTTATAAAACAATAGGACTAGTTAACAGTGGGAATTACTAATAATAGGAATGATTATAGAAAAATGATGTGTTAGGAAAAATGTAACAATGTTGTTTAGTAAGTTTTTACCCTTGAATAAATACAGGTTTACAGAAAATCATCCAGATAGTGCAGCGATTTATCATGTAACCAAAATCCAGTTTTTCGTCTTATCATTTTTTGTCTTATGCTCCATTTCCTATAATTTATGAGCTAATATAGATTCATTATTATTATCTGCAGTCCATTCTTTCTCCAGATTTCCTTAGTTTTATCTTTTTCTGTTCCACATTCCATTCCAGCATACCACCTTGCCTTTAGTTCACATCTCTGCTTAAACTCGCCTCGGCTGTGACAGTTTCTCAGTCAATTCTTGTTAATGATGAGCATGACAATATTCGGGAGTGCTGGTCATGAATTCTGTGGACTGTCCACCGACTGAGCTTTACCTGATGTTTTTCTCATGGTTGTGCTGTGATGATTTTTTGTGAGGAAGACCACAGTGATAAAGTGCCTTTCTCATCACTCCATATAAAGGATTCATACTCTCAGGATGAATTATTGCTGTTGCTGTTTAACTTCATCACCTGGCTGAGGTTTTATTTATCATGTTTCTCCAAGGAAAAGTTACTCTTTTTCTGCTGACAGCCTGTATGTACTTTTTGAAAGGAAGTTTCATTGCCACCCTTAAGGAGTGGGGAGTCATGCTCCAACTCCCTGATGAATTTATCAATAAATTGAATTAAATTGAATTTATCAATAAATTAAAATTTTTTTGGATAGTATGGTGGTTTGAAGCTGTATTTAATCCAGAAAACCCTATTCTTAAACCATTCCCGCTGCTGTGAACTCATTGTAAGTAGTTCATTTTGATGAGGCTATTTTATTTCAGTTGTGACCCCACCTCATGCTCAATGGGTTTGAATCCTTCTACTACAGTCTTTATAAACAGAGTGAATACTGAGAAAGAAAAAGAAAGCCATGGAAGCCAGAAGCTGAAATTAGTGAAACCCAGAAGAGAAGGGAGAGACCAGCAGATGCTACCATATACCTTACCACGTCAATAGGAGCCAGCACTGTTGGCATCTGGTCTCTGGGAAGAAAGCATTACCTTGATGACACCTTCATGTGGACTTTCTTTTAGCCTCAAAACCATAAGCTGATAAATTCCCATTGCTTAAGCCAACTCATTTCAGGGACTCTGCTTAATCAGTCTGGGAAACTCAAACAGATAGGATATTTCTGTTCTTCTCCACGTACTCATCAATGCAATCATTTAAATCAGTCTGGTTGCTGTATAGTTATGTTATACTTTGGGTTATGATGTAATGGCTAATGACTTATTTTCTTATTAAAATTGTTTCAGCTTTGTCCATTGGGACACCTTTCAATTGGCTCCTCTTTTATAGATATTTGCAAATGTGTGTGAGTGTGCGTGTTTGTTGTCATTGCTTTCTTAATTCTTTGCTTTTTTCACTGTAGAAAATTCTATTAGACTGTCTTGTGTATTTCCTTTCTCAGACATAGAATTAGCCAATTCTGGAGGAAGAACTGGTTCCTTTGAAGAATAGCATTAAAAAATCTAGATCTGTATCCATTTCCAAAGATGATGGTAGGAAAGTACTTCTGAATATAATTAAGATTGCTGAGTTATGTGTGTGAATGTGGGTGAAAGCGGTAGCTTTAGGTAGTGTATGTTGCTAGAAGGAAGTTAGATGATAAAACAGAGGACTGTATAACATATTGAACCCTGTGGTGGATGATGCCTGTAGTGAATAGTACAAATGTAAAAATGTTCCTTCATTCACTATAACAAATGTACTCAGTAATACAAGGTAATAATAGGGTGGCTTATGAGAAAAATACAGCTAAAGCAAAATATACTTAGTAATATTTCAGTATTCATTAAGTATAAATAAATCTATAGAAACATAATTAGATTAATTTTAATATAGGGCTAGGGAAAGGTAGAAGGATTGAGAGGTGACTGCAAAGGGTATGAGGTTTTTGTTTCGGAGTATAGAAAATATTTTAAAATTGTGGTGATGAATGCACAACTCTATGATTATGCTAAAAGCCATTGATTGTACACCTTGGATGAATTGTATGGTATGTGAATATATCTCAAAATTGCTTTGTAAAAAACATAGTCTGGGAACTCACCAGGGTGTCATTGCATCTCTACTCTCTCATGTAGTAGTGTCAGGAAACATGGTTATACCAAGCTGGGGATGTACACCTAAGTTTTATAAATATTTCTAAATGGAACAGTCCTGTATTAAGCTAATCTTTAGTTTGTATACATGTCTCCAACCCTAACACATTACCAAATGGATCATTTTAGCTTTCTACCATGATTTATCTGTTACCTCCCACTCCAACAGTGAGAAACCTGTCCTTTGCCACCTTCTATCTATTTAATAGATTGTTTGATTTCAATATACTTGTGTATTAGCTTCATAGTTGTTAACCAGAACACCCATGGGCAAGAAGTTTTATCAGCATTCACTGCTTATTCCCAGTTACTTTGGCCCATAGTCTTACAGATTTCACTTATTTCAAAGTTACTTACTTTGTTCCCTTCCCACTTGCAGTAATTTTGCTTCATACGTTTATAATTCAGTTAGATTCTTTAAGTTGCCTGTGAATTAATCTACCTCATATGATTTTAATTCATATACATTAAAAATTACCCTTTGTGATGTTTGGAGATGCAGAAAGAAAACACCCCTGGGGAAGCTGTTTCAAACCAGAAGCCAAAGCACCAGCAGATACTAGCCATGTGCCTTCCCAGTTGAAAATAGTGTTTATGACTTTTTCTTTACTTGGGTCAAGATGTCATTCTATGGATGCCTTAGTTTGGACATTTTTATGGCACTAGGACTGTAAACTTATAACTTAATAAATTCCCTTTATAAAGGCCCCCCAAAATTACACTTTGTGCTGTAAAATTCTACTGGTGGAGAATTTGTAAATTCACAGTGGTAGATATCCACCACTAAATGTAATACAGAATACTTCACCTAATCAGTCATCCACCCTTCCACCTTGAACACCTAGCAACCATCCATCTGTTTATAATGACTGTAATTTGCCTCTTATTATTGCAGAGTGCTGAAAATAGATGGTAATTAATATTTTAAAATGTCACCTTATGTGTGAGACTAAAGCAAAAAATGTTTATTTGTTACAAAATTTATATTTATATTTTGACTAGTGCATTTCTTAATATAACTTATGTAGATAGTTTGATTGAACACCATAAGTACTTGGAATCTCAGGTAGGACATGAGATTTTGTTGGTTTGTCCAGAGTGATGCCCCAATGAATCCCAGAGTGATTCGATCAGTGAGTGGAAAAGTATTTGCAAAGCCCCCTTCGGGGAATGATGAGAATGGGAAGAAATTCAACTTCCCTGAGTTGAATTCTTGATATTCTCACAAGCAGTGTGGACAACCAAAGCTATAGGCTGAGCCCCCAGTCTTGGGGTTTGTTCATATGAAACTTAACCCCACAAAGGATAGGTCAAGTCCACTTAAAATTTAGGCCTAAGAGTCACCCCCAAGAGAGCCTCTTTTGTTGCTCAGTTGTGGCCTCTCTCTCCAGCCAACACGACGAGCAGTCTCACCACCCTCTCCTCTCTGCATGGGACATGACTCCCAGGGGTGTGGAACTTCCTGGCAACGTGGGACAGAGATCCTGGAATGAGCTGAGACTCAGCATCAAGGGATTGAGAAAAACCCTAGAATGAGCTGAGAGTTAACATCAAGGGATTGAGAAAACCTTCTCGACCAAAAGGGGGAAGAGTGAAATGAGACAAAGTGTCAATGGCTGAGCGATTCCAAACAGAGTCAAGAGGGTATCCTGGAAGTTATTCTTACGCATTAAGTAGATATCACCTAGTTGTTCAAGATGTAGTGGAGAGGCTGGAGGGAACTGCTTGAAAATGTAGAGCTGTGTTCCAGTAGCCATGTTTCTTGATGATGATTGAACAATGATATAGCTTTCACAATGTGACTCTGTGATTGTGAAAACCTTGTGTCTGATGCTCCTTTTATCTACCATATCAACAGACGAGTAGAACATATGGAATAAAAATAAATAATAGGGGAAAAAAGTTAAAATAAATTTAGTTTGAAATGCTAGTGATAAATGAAAGCGAGGGGTAAGGGGTATGGTATATATAATCTTTTTTTTCTGTTATCATTTTATTTCTTTTTCTGTTGTCTTTTTATTTCTTTTTCTAAATCGATGCAAATGTTCTAAGAAATGATGAATATACAACTATGTGATGATACTGAGAATTGCTGATTGTATATGTAGAATGGAATGATATGTTAACATTTTTGTTTGTTGTTAATTTTTTAAATTAATAAATAAAAAAATTAAAAAAAATTTGCCTCTTACAGAATGCAATAGATGTAACCTTGTCATGCAGTATGTCGCCTTTTCTGATTGGCTTCTTTCTCTCAGAAATATGAATTTACATGCATTCATGTCTTCATGTGACAAGATATTTCCTTTTCATTGCTGAGTAGTATTGCATGGTATGATTTGGGTTTTCCATTCACCACATGAAGGACACCTTGGTTTCTTCTAGTTTCTGGTCATTATAATGAAAACTTCCTATAAATATGCGTGTGGTTTTTTAAAGATGTCATTAACTATCAAAATTGGGTAAATATTTTACAAATGTGAATGATGAGTCACATGCTGAGCTATCTTTGTCTTCATAAGAACTCCCAAAATGTTTTCCAAAGTGACTGTATTATGCATCTCCTCCAGCAATGAATGAGAGTTCCTGTTTTTCCAGATCATTGCTAGCCATTGGTATTGTCTGTTCTATGGATTTTAGCCATTTTAGTGGGTATGTAGTGAGTGTCTCTTGTTTTTAGTTGCTTTTCTAGAATGACAAGTGATGTTAAGCATCTTTAAATGTGTTTATTTTCCAACTGTATACCTAATTTGGTGTGGTGTATACCTAATTTGGCAATCCATTGCCAATTTTTTAATTGGGTGATTTGTTTTCTTATTTTGATTAGTGGGTCTTTTGCATATTTTCTTACAAGTCATGTTTAGTTATTGTTGTTGGCAAAACTTTGTTCCAGTGCAAAGCATTCTACTCTTAGCACTGCCTTCCATTAGAGTAGAATTTTAAAAATTTTAATGAAATCCCATTACTACTTTTTCCTTTCATGATTCTCTTTATGTATTATACATAAAAACTCATTAACAAACCTAAGGTCACATAGATTTTTCCTTCTGGTGTCTTTAAATTTTTATAATTTTGCATCTTTCACAAAAATCTAAATACTATTTTGCATGAAACTTTCTGTAAAACTCGATTTGTGTAACATGTAAAGTTTATGTCTTTGTTTTTTTAATATGGTCGTCCAAAACCTCCATCACCATTTGTTGAAAGGCTTATGCTAAAAGTTTGCCTAAAACTTTTAGGAATACTCATTTCCTAAAACTCATTTCCTAACACTCATTTCCTTAAACTTTCTGTTCTTGAGTGTTTTGTTCTTGTCACTGCATACTGTATGGCAAATCCATATAAGTAGACACAACCATATATTGGTTTCAGTTTTAAAATAAACTGTTACCTTATCTTTATCAAGTGATTTTCACAGATGATGTTTGATATACTGCTCTATAATTGGGTGAAATCTTATTTATCCCATAGATATATTAAATGCAATTATTAATTTAATACTTTTTAAAGCAAAGTATTGTTTAATCTGAAAAGTCATTTTATTCATTTGAAGTAACAAGTAGGGCCTTAGCATATGAAGGGTTCAAATCCCACCCCTCATTATATCAACTCACCAAATTGTACATTTTTTTCAACTTGTACATTTTTAAGTCCTATGCATAATGAGTCTATTACATATCCATTCACTCATTTTTAAGCACTGGTGAGGATAAAGTAGTTGCTTTTTCTTAAATGATTGTTTTTCCCCTGTAAAACATATCATATTAATATTGAATTTTTCAATTTAAAAATCTCAAAAATCTTGAATTTAAAGCTTTTAAATTATTTCTAATTTGAATCCAGAAAGGCAAGTAAATTAATTAATTATGAGTCTTTTCATCTCTTCAATTAAAAGGTACTCAATTATTATATATTAATGGAATATTTTTTGTTACTCAGATATTGTTTGAGACAATATTTCATCCCTTGTTATTGTAAAATCTATGAAGGATGTATGGCATACGCAAGAGGTATATATAAAAAACTGGCATACTAGAGGGACCAGCATTTCCAGATCATCAGCTAGTTCCATCTCCTTACCCCTCATTATTGACATCCTTTCTAACATGAAAAAGTTAGAAAGGACATAGCCCAAATACCCCTAAAGAGTGGGAGAAAGATCCAAGGTGATGATGGAGTTATACAGAGAAGGTAAGGTTTACCAAATGAGGATGATTGCTGAATCATTATATTGATATTTCTTTTATTCTCCAGTATCTTAGAGCAGTTAGAAGTAGAAACCTAAAATTGTGGAGTTGGAACCCATTCCAATCTCTGAAATCTGGTCTACAACTAATTGTTGTGCTATGCCTTGAAATTTATTGCTGTTTTTGCATGCATGTTATTTTTCACAAAAAAAGAACTATTGCTTTTTTATTTCTTTCCTTTGTATATATGTTATATTAAAAAGTTAAAAAAATTAAATTCCCGTACTGAGTTACCTAAGAGATGCATGCAAAATTTGCAAGCCTTGCTTGTGGTGATTTAATGCTGTATATACCCCAGAAAAGCATGCTCTTAAATGTAACTCTTTCCTGTGGGCATGAACCCAGTTGAAGCAGGACCTATTGATGAAGTTACTTTGGTTAAGGTGTAGCCCACCTCAATCAGGATGGATCTTAATCCTATCACAGGGGTTCTTTATAAGCAGAGTAAAATTTAGACACAGAAAACCACGAGAAGCAAGGGGTTGGAAATTGGCAGAACATGGAAGAGAAGGGAGAGAACAGGAGATGCTACCATGTGCCTTGCTATATGACAGAGGAGCCAAGAAGACAAGGATGATCACCAGACAACCCCAGAATTCAGGTCTTTTGGAAGAAATAATGCTTTGATTTGGACTTTCTTTTAGCCTCAAAACCAATAGGAAATAAATACCCACTGTTTAACCTGAAAAAAAAAGAAAGGCTTATGCTCACTTGACTGTATTTTCATGGTTCTACAGGTAGGCTGAATTCATTTCCGTTTTTCTGTGTGTAAGGTGGCATGCACTTAATTTATGCAACTTTAATTATAAAACATTTTTTAAGTTATTGGAGTTGTGAAAGGTGATTTCATCAACATTGTTCTTAAGCAATTTGAATACAAATCTAGGGCTGAAATCAGCTTGTCAATATCTATAGAATATCTTGGTAGGATTTTTATTTAGATTGCATTGACTCTAGAGATGAGTGGCGAACAATCGATATTATTACCAGACAAAGGCCGTGGATTCTTCTGCCCCACACACTCAATAACCAATTCCTGAGACATTGGGGTTTCAAAGAGAGAAAGTTTATTACACTACACATGTAGCAGGAGAGCAGACATTGGGCCATTTTAGTGGCACAAAATCTCTCTCCCTGAACAAAGAAGATTCAAGATTTTTAAGGATTCTAGCAGGGGGAGATGAGGTCATTTCAGATAATAAATTCAAGGCAGAAGCTCAAAACAGAAAATAAAACATTGTTAGACATTTTAACATGTTACCATAAATTGAAAGGAAAGGAGGTAGAGCTGTCTATCTTTCAGTGGCAAACCTTAGCGGATGAGGCTAGTTACTGCATACTTTCCTTATCATCAGGGCCTCCTAAGAAAATGACCAGTTAAAGGGCATAACAGCATACAGTCACAAAGGCACCAGACAAGAGATAAGGGCTTTTACAATACTTCACATGTCCACACAGCTTAATACAGTTCAGGGCTTCCAGGTACCCTCCCTTGTCCCTTCTAAAATCCCAGAAGTAAAAGGAACATTTATATAAAGATTCAGTAATCAAAATCATCTCTAAATCCTGATTTCTAGGTTATAATTCCTCCCTATCTTTGAAAACTATCTCTCAATCTTGAGGGATATCTGGGCAATGACTCTTCTAACTGCTTCAAGACTTAAGAAGGTGTTATTAAGGGGCAAAAGGATGAACAGTGAAATTAGTTGTTATTCTTGGAGAGTCCAGCATCTTTGAGTTATAGAGCTTCTCTGGCACTGGAACAATCTGGAGGTTTCAAGTCTCTGAAAGACAAATTTAAGAGGTAAAGTTTTATCGAGCACTGGATATCTTTTAGGGTTTCCAGGAACACTGTCGGTTGGGGTTTGCCATATTGTGGCAGTTTGCAGTTTCTGACTGAAGCTTGCATAAGAGTAACCTCCAGATTGACCTCTGGACTCAATTAGAAATCTCTTAGCCATTGAAACTCTATTTCTTTCCCCCCTTTTGGTCAGTTCATCTATGTCAGGGCCAGGTTTATCTTTGGCTCACAGTGCCAGGGCCAGTGTGTCCCCTGGTACCAGGTTCAGTAATGTTCCAGACTGCCAGTGCCAGCCTTACACCCCTGGAAGTTAGGTCCCACATTGGGGAAAGCTTACAGTTTGGCTTAGAGAGAGACCACATTTGAGCAACATCAGAGATCGTCTGTAGATGGCTCTTAGGCAATGTATTAGTTAGGGTTCTCTAGAGAAGCAGAATCAACAGGGAACACTCGGAAATATAAAATTTATAAAAGTGTCTCACGTGACCACGGGAATGCAGAGTCCAAAATCCTCAGAGTAGGCTGTGAAGCCGACGATTCTGATGGAGGGTCTGGACGAACTCCACAGGAGAGGCTCACCAGCCAAAACAGAAAGAGCCTGCTTCTGAATCCTCCTTCTAAGGCTTTCAGTGATTAGGTTAAGCACCATTCATTGCAGAAGACACGTCCATTTGCCTGATAACAGATGGAAACAGCTGTGGATGCAGCTGAAATGATCATGATTTAATTCTATGAAATGTCCTCATCACAACATTTGCCAGCACTTGCCCAACTACCACTTGGCCAAGTTCACAGATAAATCTGACCATGACAGTTCACCCCTTGTCAACTTGGCAATTTTACATACCACTTTAAACCATACCTAATTTCTAAACAAAAAATAAAACACACATTTTTCTTCCTTTCACCTAACAATACTCAACTGTCCTGCATATAACTGGAAATACATTAAATCTCTCCAGAATAGGGTGCAAATCCTTGGGTAATATTCATTCTTAAACTTGATATCTTACAACTTAAATAGTATAGCATGGACAAAACAGCATTACAGTCCTCGTTTCTGTAACTGATCATGTGGTCAAAGTTCATATTTATCACTACCTTCTTCTGCTACCCATTCCATGTTCCCTTTACCCTCAGCAAGAACTTCAGTTGGCCATGGTTCTTTGCCTGGTGGGGTAACCCAAACCTTCATTCCTGAAGTTTCAGAGCCATTAGTAGTCCTGCCTGGATTGCATTGTTGCAGTTTTCCATTGATTTTAATCACAGGGCATGGTAGTACTCTTCTTTACCTCCATTATGTAGTTGCAGTCCTACTTCCTCCTGATAGTCAGGGTCAATTACTCCAGAAAATAATGTAATCCCCTTCTTGGCTTGTTGATCCAGTGGCATAAGTAGCCCAAAGTGACCAGGTGGCAGTCTTAACTTCCAGTTCAGTGGAATCATTGTTGTTTCTCTTGGAGGAAGTACTCCCTGTTTTGGAGTACTTCCTGTTTGGAACTAAAATGTGTAGACCAGCAGAGCTCAGGGTCACAGGGACAGGAAGCAAAAATTTTCCTAGTGGATCACTAGTAATACTGAGTGGTACCACTCCCATTTCCAGCCCCTGGTTGCTGGACCCATGGATCCTGGCTATGGGAGAAACAGCACCATATAGCAGATGCTGATTCAGAGCATATACAGCTTCCTGGAGAACATTACCCCAGTCTTTCAAGGTATTGCCACCTAGTTGGCACCGTAATTGAGTTTTCAAAAGGCCATTCCACTGTTCTATCAATCCAGCTGCTTCTGGATGATGGGGAACATGGTAAGACCAGAGAATTCCATGATCATGTGCCCATTTCCACACTTCATTGGCTGTGAAGTGTGTTCCTTGATCAGAAGCAATGCTGTGTGGAATACCATGATGATGGATAAGGTATTCTGTAAGCCCATGGATGTTAGTATTTGCAGAAGCATTGCGTGCAGGGAAAGCAAACCCATATCCAGAGTATGTGTCTATTCCAGTTAGAACAAATCACTGCCCCTTCCATGAAGGGAGTGGTCCAATGTAAACAACCTGCCACCATGCAGCTGACTGGTCACCTCAGGGAATGGTGCCATATCGGGGGCTGAGTGTGGGTCTCTGCTGCTGGCAGATTGGGCACTCAGCAGTGGCTGTAGCCAGGTCAGCCTTGGTGACTGGAAGTCCATGTTGCTGAGCCCATGCATAACCTCCATTCCTACCACCATGACCACTTTGTTCATGAGCCTATTGGGCAACAACAGGAGTTGTTGGGGAAAGAGGCTGACTGGTATCTATAGTACGGGTCATTTTATCCACTTGATTATTAAAATCTTCCTCTGCTGAAGTCACCCTCTGGTGTGCATTCACATGGGACACAAATATGTTCATGTTTTTAGCCCACTCAGAAAGGTCTATCCACATACTTCTTCCCCAGATCTCTTTGTCACCAATTTTCCAATTATGGTCTTTCCAAGTCCCTGACCATCCAGCCAAAGCATTACCAACAGCCCATGAGTCAGTATACAAACACACCTGTGGCCAGTTATCCTTCCAAGCAAAATGAACAACCAGGTGCACTGCTCAAAGTTCTGCCCGCTGGGAGGATTTCCCCTCACCACTGTCCTTCAAGGACACCCCAGAAAGGGGTTGTAATGCTGTAGCTGTCCACTTTCGGGTGGAACCTGCATATCGTGCTAAACCATCTGTAAACCAGGCCCGAGTTTTCTCTTCCTCAGTCGATTCACTGTAAGGAACTCCCCAAGAGGCCATAGCTCTGGTCTGGGAAAGAGAAGGTAATGTGGCAGGAGTGGAAACCATGGGCATTTGGGTCACTTCTTCATGTAACTTACTTGTGCCTTCAGGACCTGCTCTGGCTCTATCTCGTATATACCATTTCCGTTTTACAATAGAGTGCTGCTGCACATGCCCAACTTTATCGCTTGGTGGGTCAGACAACACCCAACTCATGATAGGAAAGTCAGGTCTCATGGTAACTTGGTGGTCCATGGTTAAGGCTCAGTAGTAGGCCAACAGCTGTTTCTCAAAAGGAGAGTAGTTATCTGCAGCAGATGGTAAGGCTTTGCTCCAAAATCCTAAGGGTTTGCATTGTGATTCTCCTACAGGGGCCTGCCAAAGGCTCCAGACAGAATCTCTATTTGCCCCTGAAACTTCCAGCATCATTGGATCTGCTGGATCATACGGCTGAAGTGGCAGAGCAGTTTGTACAGCAGCCTGGACCTGTTGCAGAAACTCCTCTTGTTCAGGTCCCCACTCAAAATTAGCAGCTTTTCTGGTCACTCGATAAATAGCCCGGAGTAGCACACCCAAATGAGGAATATGTTGTTGGCAAAATCCAAAAAGACCAACTAGGCATTGTGCCTCTTTTTTTGATCGTAGGAGGGGCCAGATGCAGCAACTTATCCTTCACCTTAGAAGGGATATTTCAACATGCCCCACACCACTGGACACCAAGAAATTTTACCGAGGTGGAAGTCCCCTGTATTTTCATTGGATTTATCTCCCATCCTCTGAAACACAAATGCCTTACCAATAAATCTAGAGTAGTTGCTACTTCTTGCTCACTAGGTCCAATCAACATATCATCAATATAATGGACCAGTGTAATGTCTCGTGGGAGGGAGAAAACGATCAATGTCCCTGCGGAGAATATTATGACATAGGGCTGGAGAGTTGATATACCACTGAGGTAGGACAGTGAAAGTATATTGCTGACCTTGCCAGCTGAAAGCAAAGTGTTTATGGTGGTTCTTACTAATAGCTATTGAGAAAAAAGTATTTGCCAGATCAATAGCTGCATATCAGGTACCAGGGGATGTATTGATTTGCTCAAGCAATGATACCACATCTGGAACAACAGCCGCAATTGGAGTTACCACCTGATTGAGCTTACGATAATCCACTGTCATCCTCCAAGACCCATCTGTATTCTGCATAGGCCAAATAGGAGAGTTGAATGGGGATGTGGTGGGAATCACCACCCCTGCATCCTACAAGTCCTTAAGAGTGTTAGTAATCTCTGCAATCCCTCCAGGAATCCAGTATTGCTTCTTACTATTTTGCTTGGTAGGGGCAGTTCTACTGGCTTCCAGTTGGCCTTTCCTACCATAATAGCCCTCACTGCACGAGTTAGAGAGCCAATGTGGGGATTCTGCCAGTTGCTTAGTATGGCTATACCAATTATACATTCTGGAACTCGGGAAATAACTACAGAATGGGTCCGGGGGCCCACTGGACCCACTGTGAGATGGACCTGAACTACAACTCCATTGATCACCTGGCCTCCATAAGCCTCCACTCTGACTGGTGGTCCAGAGAGACATGTTGGGTCCCCTGGAATTAATGTCACTTCTGAACCAGTGTCTAATAATCCACAAAATATCTCATCATTCCCTTTTCCCCAATGCACAGTTACCATGGTAAAAGGCCGTCGGTCTCCTTGGGGAAGGCTTGGAGGAAGATTAACAGTATAAATTTGTGGCGGTTTAACAGGGTTCTCCCCCAAAGGGACCTGGCCTCCCCTTCATTCAAGGGGCTCTGGGTCTGTAAACTGTTTCAAGTCTGGAAATTGATTAAGGGGCTGTGATTCTGTGTTTTTGTAATTCAGGTTAGACTTCTGTTCACTTGACCTAGAACTCTTTTGTTTATACAGCTCCAACAAGAATTTAGTTGACTGCCCTTCTATTGTATTTCTAGGTACCCCATGATTTATTAGCCAATGCCACAAATCTCTGCATGTCATATAATTTTGACACCCGCTTTGAGTTTGCTGTCTATTATAATAGCCACGTCTACCCTGTCTTTGGCGAGTAAGTGCTGCCACCTGACTTCTGCCAACTTGGGATCCTGTCATCCCCATTGTGTTTAAGGATTCCAGCTCAGTGACAGCAGTTCCTACAGTAATATCTGACCTACAGAGAAGTGCAACCACAGAGCTCTTTAGGGATGATGGTGATAGTCTCACAAATTTATTTCTCACTGTTCTGGTAAAAGGTGCATCCTCGGGACATTCCTGGGGTGTAAAAGAAGGCTTTGCATGATAAATACACCACAACATTCCAATCTCTCTAAGCCTCTGGATTCCCTCATCTACATTGTACCAGGGCAGTTTTGGCATTTTAATGTCAGGTAATGCTGGCCACCTTTTGATCCATGTTTCAACCAACCATCCAAACAAACTGTTAACACCTTTTCTAACCACTTGAGCTGTAACATTGAATGCAGAATCTCTGCTTAGTGGGCCCATATCAATAAATTCAGCCTGATCCAGCCTTATATTCCTCCCACCATTATCCCACACCCTTAAAATCCATTGCCACACATATTCCCCTGATTTCTGTCTATATAAATTGGCAAACTCACTCAGTTCTTTTGGAGTATAATGTACCTCCTCATGTATGATAATTTGTACCTCACCTTTAGGGGCCTATTGGGACTTTAGTCTAGTTATAGATCTGGGAGAAATGAGGGGTGGTGGGGGTGGTTCATGAAAAGAATTAGAAATATCTTCCAAGCCATTTGCTTCAGGGCTTTCATTTGCAGTTTCATCTGGTGAAACAGGATTAATCATTCTAGGGCTAATCCCTTTAGTAGGAGTGGGGTGGCCAATTCCTCAAGGCAGGGTGGAGGTGGGGTGGTTATGTCCTCAGGCAAACTATTACAGGGTTGTCTAGAGAAGACGCAGCATGATCTAGGGCTTCAACCTCACCTCTGACATCATTATCAATCCATATGTCACCATCCCATTTTTCAGGGTCTCACTCCTTTCCAATCAATGCCCTCACTTTAATGGCAGACATCATGCAAGATTGAGATTTCAGTTTACGTTGTAAAGTTGCTACTCTAACAATAAGATTCTGAGTCTGATTTTCAGAGATCTCAAGTTTATGGCTATAGGAAATAAGATTTTCCTTCAGGATAGCTGTAGAAACATCTACATCTTTCAGAGGGTGCTTAAGCTTCTCGTTTGAATACTTAAGCCCATCCCTTTCACCCTTTAATGTAGCCAGTGTATCTAACAACAACCAACCAACATCTCTATACCTCTTATTTCTACAAAACCCTGTAAAGGTGTCAAAAACATTATCCCCCAGATCTTGGCTCCATACAAGCAAAGATTAGGAGAATCGAATGGTGATATTTTGACTATCTCTTTTGCCAACTCACTCCATGGATTGGAAATGTCATTCTGATTGTGGGAATCAGAGTCCTTAGTGTCTTTGAGTCCAGTCAGAATAGAAAAACATTCATAAAAACCCATTTTTAAGATTCTTTTTCTTAAGAACCACTCCTGGTACCAAGATGTATTAGTTAGGATTCTCTAGAGAAGCAGAATTGACAGGGAACACTTGGAAATATAAAACCAGTGGGTCAAGGAAGAAATTGCTAGAGAAATCAGAAGCTATCTGGAGATGAATGAAAGTCAAAATACAACTTATCTGAACTTAAGGGATGTGGCAAAGGTTGTACTGAGAGGGAAATTTATTGCCTAAATTCCCATATTCAAAAAGAAGAAAGCAAAAATCGAGGACATAATAGCACACTTGGAGGAAGTTGAGAAAGAACAGAAAACCAACCCCAAAGCAAATAGAAGAAGAGCAATAACAAAGATTAAAGCCGAGATAAATGAATGGGAGAACAAAAGAACAATAGAAAGAATCAATAAAACCCAAAGTTAGTTCTTTGAGAAAATCCGTAAAATTGATGGGCCACTGGTAAGGCTGACAAAGAAAGAAAGAGAGAGGATGCAAATAAAGAGAATGAGAAATGAGAAGTGATGCGTAACACAGACCCTGAAGAAATAAAAGAAATTATAAGAGGATACTATGAAATAAACAAATCATAAGATTATACAAAAAGAAATACAAGAAATCATAGAGGATACTATAGTATAGGATGCTATACACCAACAAACTAGACAACTTAGATGAAATGGACAAATTCCTGAAGTCGCACAAACAAGCTACACTGACTCAAGAAGAAATAGAAGAGCTCAACAAACCAATCACAAGTAAAGGGATCCAATCAGTCATCAAAAATCTCCCTATAAGGAAAAGCCCAGGGCCAGATGGCTTCACAGGGGAATTTTATGAAACATTCCAAAAAGAACTAACACCAATCCTGCTCAAACTTTTCCAAATATTGAGGAAAAAGGAATTCTACCTAACTCATTTTATGAGGCTAATAAAATTTTAATACCCAAACTGGGTAAAGATTTATAAGAAAGGAAAACTGCAGGCAATCTCCCTAATGAACATAGATACAAATATTTTCAATAAAATATTAACAAATTGAATCCAACAACATATTAAAAGAATTATACACCATGACCAAGTGGGATTTAAGCTGGAATACAAGGATGGCTCAACACGAGAAAATCAATTAATGCAATACAGCATATTAATAAATCAAAAGGGAAAAATCACATGATCATCTCGATTGATGCTGAAAAAGCATTCGACAAAATTCAGCATCCTTTTCTGATTAAAACACTCCAAAATATAGGAATCAAAGGTAACTACCTCAATATGATTAAGGGAATGTATGAAAAACCAATAGCCAGCATCGTACTTAATGGAGAGAGACTGAAAGCTTTCCCCCTAAGATCAGGAACAAGACAAGGAGGCCCACTGTCACCCTATTATTCAAAATTATGATAGAAGTTCTAGCTAGAACAATCAGGCAGGACAAAGAAATAAAAGGCATCCAAATTGGAAAGGAACAAGTAAAACTCATTATTTGCAGATGATATGATACTATAATTGGAAGATCCTGACAAATCTACAGCAAAGTTACTTGAGCTAATACACAAATTTAGGAAGGTTGTGGGATATAAAATTAATGTGCAAAAATCAGTAACATTTCTATACACAAGCAATGACCTAGCTGATGAGTCAGTTAAGGAAAAAATTCCATTAAAAATAGCAATTGAAAGAATCAAGTATTTAGGAATGAACTTAACTAGGGACATGAAGGACTTGTACACAGAAAACTACATAACATTGCTAAAAGAAATCAGAGATCTAAATAGGTGGAAAGATATTCCCTGTTCATGGATAGGAAAGCAAAATATAGTTAAGACATCAATTCTCCCCAAATTGATCCACAGATTCAACAAAGTACCAATCAAAATTTCCACAACCTACTTTGAACATTTGGAAAAGCTAATTACCAAATTCATCTGGAAGTAAAAGAGACCTTGAATAGCTAAAAGCATCCTAAAGAAGAAGAATGACGTGGGAGGATTAATACTCCTTGACTTTAAAACATATTATAAAGCCCCAGTGGAGAAAACAGCATGGTACTGGTACAAAGAGAGGCATTGACCAATGGAATCGAATCGAGAGTGCAGAAATAAATCACCAAATCTGTGGTCAACTGATTTTTGAAAGGCCTCCAAATCCTCTAAACTGGGACAAAACAGTCTTTTCAATAACTGGGCATGGAAGAACTGGATATCAATAGCCAAAGAATGAAAGAGAACCCCTGTCTTACATCCTACACAAAAATTAATTCAAAGTGGATAAAATACCTAAATTTAAGAACTAGAACCATAAAGCTTCTAAAAGAAAATGTAAGGAAACTTCTTCAAGACCTAGTAATAGGAGGTAGCCTCCTAAACTTTACACCCAAAGCACAAGCAACAAAAGAAAAAATAGATAAATGGAACTCCTCAAAATCAAATGCTTCTGCACCTCAAAAAACTTTGTCAAAAAGGTGAAGAGGCAGCCACCACAGTGGGAGAAAATATTTGGAAAACACATATTGGACAAAGGTTTGATTTCCTATATATGCAAAGAAATCATACAACTCAACAATAAAGTAACAAATGACCCAACTATAAAATGGGCTAAAGATATGAACAGGCATTTTTCTGAAGAGCAAATACAGATGGCTCAAAAGCACATGAAGAGATGCTCATTTTCATTGGCTATAAGGGAAACAGATCAAGACTACAATAAGATACCACCTCACACCTATAAGAATGGCTGCTATTAAAGAAATAGGAAACTATAAATGTTGGAGAGAATGTGGAGAAACTGGGACACTTATGCACTGCTGGTGGGAGTGTATAATATTGCAGCCACTATGGAAGACTGTTTTGGTGGTTTCTTAGGAAATTAAATATCAAATTGGCCTGTGACCCAGCAATAGCACTATTTGTTATATACTCAGAAGAGCTGAAAGCAACGACACAGACATTTGCTTGCTGATGTTCATAGCAGCATTATTTACAATTACCAAAAGATGGACACAAACCAAATGCCCATCAACAAACGAGTGGATCACAAAATGTGGTATAAACGTACAGTGGAATATTACACAGCAGTAAGATAAAATGACATCCTGAAGCACATGACAAGATGCATGAGCCTTGAGGACATAATGCTGAGTGAAATTAGCCAGACACAAAAGGATTGATACTGTGTGAGTCCACTTTTATGACCAGCATAAAGGTATAATCAGAGGCTTATAATATGGAATATAGGGGACTTAGAGATACATAGAAACTAGAGATGGTGAACCATTAGTTAATGAGGCTGAACTCCAAGGAAATGGAATAGATAAGAGTGAAGGTGGTTTCCCAGTGGGTCTATAAGTAATATTACCATATTGAAGATGAACAATATTGAAAGGCATTGTATAGACCTATGTGCCCCACTGGTTAACACTAGAAATATGAATTAGTTCTCACAAGAATTGATTCAAAGATATGATACTTGTACAAAGAATATTTAAGGCCAGGGTACAGGGGGGAAACTGTCATTGCATGCTATGAGCTATGTTCAAAAGGAAACCACCAGCACTAACACAGCAACAGCACAGTAAATAACCGGGAAGAGAAAAGAGTTAAGAGGAGGTTTAGATTTCCTACTTGGCCAGGGTGTGTTTATCTGTTTTCTTTCTCTTGGGACAATGAAATTATCTAAAATTGATGGACTGTGGACATTAGATCCTCTACATGATGCCCAATGAATGCAGGTGGCTGAAGGATGCACTGGCAGAGTAGAGAGTTGAACGATTGTATATTTGTATGAATGAAAGTTGTGCTGCTACAAAAAGGAACAAAGTTGTGAGGCATGCAATGATGTGAATGAACATGTGGGACATTTGATGAGACAAAATAAGTCAGAAACAAAAAATCACAATGATATGGTCACCTTTAGAAAATGCTTATAAGAAAACAGGGGCCTAGATTGTAAGCTTTTAGGGCAGACACATTAAGTTTATAATGGTATTATTTCTGGATTTTGGGAGGCTGTTTTAAATATATAACCTGATATTTATTTAGAGATAAGAACGAAGCCAAACAGGTTGAGGTTAAAGTAATTCAGAACATAAGGGTAAGGAAGACAGTGTCTATATTTTAGAACCACACATACTCTTTGAGACCAATGGAAGAAAGATTTATTTGATCTGGAACTGAAATTTTCTGTAGTGCATAATCCAATTCAACCCATCTGTATAGCTCATTTGAACAACTGAAACACAGAGAGCACAGAATGAGAAAGAGGTCCTTTAATCCTGTATAGATTATTGTAATGCCTGGAAACATCCTAGAATATATTCACCAGATAATCAAAAAGTATTGGCAAAGTCCCCTGAGGGAGGGGAGAAAGACTACAGAATTATTAAACCTTACCATCAGGGATGGTACTTGTTGAAAAGTGCTTTGAAAACTATTGCTTTTTTTATTCCTTTGCTTTGTATATATGTTATAGTATAAAACAAAAAATGTTTTAAAAAATGCACTCAATTGGTAAATTACATCTGAATTACAAATGGGATGCAACTTTACATATGTAAAACGATTTCAAATCTATCAATTTAACAGTCAAATTAATCAAGACATTGTATATTTTAACCTTTTTTCCTTGGAAAACAAAAACTTTAATAAGCATATTAAGCATAGCCAAGAGAAAAAAATGCAAAGATGCAAAATACACATGATAAATAATTTATGAAATATGCTTTTGATAGAATTTCAGCTTTTTGCATTTACTTCTGTTTATCTTGCTATCTTTTTCCCGATGCTTTCCTTTCTCTTTCCCTCTATCTTTTCCTGTTCTATGGTTACACTAACACATTTCCCCTCCCCCTCTGTAGCTATAGAAAGTTTACCCATATTCAACCTATGATGGTTACTCATTACATTTCTTAATATACTCTTTTACTTTACCAACATCTGTATAGCACCTTCTTTTCCACTCAGCCCCCAGTGTGTTAATAGCTGTGCATCTACACTTCCCAGGTAGAGATGTGTTCTATTTTCCAGTTTTACCTGTTGATTTTGGATGTGTGTATTGGGAGGAAAGGATATTCATTTTAACCATTGTTTAGTTGTAAAATATAACATGTATATATAAAGAAAAGAAGAAAAAAGGCAACAGTTTTCAAAGCACACCTCAACAAGCAGCTACAGAACAGTTCCCAGAGTTTGTCATGGGCTACCATCCTGTCAATTCAGATTTTTCCTTCTAGCTGCTCCAAAACACTGGCGGCTTTATCAGAGTCATAATAATGGAATCACACAGTATCTGTCCTTTTGTGTCTGACTTTTCTCACTCAGCATTATGACCTCAAGGTTCACCCATGTTATTATGTTTCAGGACATCATTTTGTCTAAATGCTGCAAAATATTCAATCGTATGCGTAACATTTTGTTAACCACTCATCTGTTGATGGGCACCTGGATTGTTTCCATCTCTTGGCAATTGTAAATTGTGCCACTATGAACATTGCTGTGCAAATGTGTGTTCATATCATTGCCCTCAACTCTTCTGGGTATATACAGAATATTGGTTTTGTCAGATCATAGGGCAACTCAATGTTTAGTTTTCTGAGGAATCACCAAACTGATTTCGACAGTGGCTGAACCATTTTACATTCCCACCAATAGTGAATAGGTGTACCAATTTCTCCACATCCTCTCCAACATTTATAGTTTCCTGCTTGTTTAATAGCAGCCATTCTTATAGGTGTGAGGTGATATCTAATTGTTGTTTTAATTTGCATTTCTCTTATAGCCAGTATAGATGAGCAGCTCTTCATGTGCTTTTTGGCCATCTGTATTTGCACTTCAGAAAAGTGTCTATTCATTTCCTTTGCCCATTTTATAATTGGGTTGTTTGTTATTTGTTGGTGAGCTGTATAATTTCTTTATGTACACAGTATATCAAGCCTTTATCTGATATGTAGTTTCCAAGTATTTTCTCCCACTGAGTTGGCTGCCTCTCCACCTTTGTAACAAAGTACTTTGAGGTACAGACACTCTTGAACTTAAGGAATTCCCATTTGTCTCCTTTTTCCTTCACAGCTTGTGCTTTAGGTTTAAAGTTTAAGATGCTACCTCCTATTACCAGAAGATGTTTCCTTACATATTTTTCAAGATGTCTTATGGTACTGGCTCCTACATTTAGGTCTTTAATCAATTTTGAATTAATTTCTGTACAGGATGTGACGTAGGAGTCCTCTTTCATTTTTTTTTCTTGGCTATTTAAATCCAGTTCTCCCATGCCCATTTATTGAAAAGATTATTGTGTCCCAATTCAGTGGACTTGGGGGCCTTATCAAAGATCAAATATCCATAAATTTGGTGGTCAATGTCTACATTCTCAATTTTAATCCACTGGTCAGTCCTTCTGTCTTTGTGCCCAGTGCCATGCTGTTTTGACCACTGTAGCTTTATAGTAAGCTTTGAAGTCAGGAAGTGATAGACCTCTCAGTTTGTGCTTCTTTTTTAGGATATCTTTAGTTATTCAAGGACTCTTTTCCTTCCATGCAAATTTGATAATCAATTTTTCCAAGTCTTCAAAGCAGGTTGTTCGGATTTTTATTGGTATTGCATTGAATCTATAGATCAGTTTGGTTAGAATTGACATCTTGACAATATTCAACCTTCTTATCCATGAGCATAGAAAATCTTACCATCTACTTAGGTCATTTTAAAGTTTCTTTTAGCAATTTTTTGTAATTTTCTGTGTGTAAATCCTTGACATCCCTGTTTAGGCTTATTCCTAGATACATAATTGTTCTGGTTGCTATTCTGAATGGAATTTTTTCCTTAGTTATCACCTCTGATAGGTCATTCATTGTGTATCAAAACATTACTGATTTTTGTACATTAATCTTGTATCATGGCACTTTGCTGAATTTGAACCTTAAGTACTTTATTGTAGACTTCTAGGAGTTTTCAAAGTATAGGATCATGCCATCTGCAAATAATGAAAGTTTTACTTTTTCCTTTCCTATTTGGGTGCCTTTTCATTCTTTCTCCCGTCCAATTGCGCCACCTAGTAATTCTAATACAATGTTGAATAATAGCGGTGACAAAGGGCATCCTTGTCTTGTCTCCTATCTTAATGTTTTCAATTTCTATTTCAAGTATGATGCTGGATATGGATTTTTTATATATGCCCTTTATGATATCGAGAAAGTTTCCTTTGACGCTAAACTTTTAAAGTGTTTTTATCAGGAAAAAATGCTGGCTTTTGTCAAATGTTTTTTGAGTATCAATTGATATGATCATGTGACGTTTCCCTTTCAATTTGTTAATATGTGGTCATATATTAATTGATTTTCTTATGTAGAACCACCTTTGCATTCCTAGTATGAATCCCACTTGATCATGATGTATAATTCTTTTAATGTGGTGTTGGATATGATTTGCTAGTATTTTGTTAAGAAATTTCACATCTATGTTCATTAGGGAGATTTGTCTGTAGTTTTCTTTTCCTGTATCTACTTTATATGATTTTGTATCATAATGATGCTAGCATCATAAAATGTGTTAGGTAGCACTCCTTTTTCTTCAATTTTCTTGAAGAGTTTGAGTATGATTGGTGTTAGTTCTTTTCAAAAAGTTGGTAAATTCTCCTGTAAAGCAATCAGGTTGGTTTTGGGCTTTTTTTTGGGGGGGGGGGGTTGAGGGGGGAGATTTTTGATGACTGATTGGATCTCTTTACTTGTAATTAGTTTGTTGAGCTCTTCTATTTCTTCTTGGGTCAGTTTAGGTAATTTGTGTGTGTGTTAGTTAGATTCAGTTGTCAACTTGGCCAGGTGAGCACACCTAGTCTTGTTGCTGTGGACATAAGCCAATGGTACATGAACCTCATCTGTTGCTAATTACATCTGCAGTCAGCTAGGAGGCATGTCTGCTGCAATGAGTGACGTTTGACTTAATTGGCTGGTGCTTAAATGAGAGAACTCAATGTAGCACAGCCTAGCAGC
>PVIY010018914.1:0-46719 GCA_004026745.1 Myrmecophaga tridactyla | reverse complement strand
AAAAAAGAACAGCAAAAAAAAAAAAAAAGTACGTGGGGCAGATGGCGTATCAGGGTGGCCATCTTTGGAAACTACAATCAGCCGTAGCCCATTCTCTGGTCACAAAAATTTGTATCCCTCCCACGTGCAAAACACACTCACGCCTCCTCCAAGAACCCCCAAGTCTTATCCCATTGAAGCATTAGCTCAAAATCTAGATCCAGATGAAATCTAAGTCAGGTCCAGATGAAATTGAGGCTTCCTGAGTACGCTTACAGCTCCTCTCAGTCTGAAGTCCTTTCGGTTAAAGAGGAAAATTATCTGACCGCCCATGGCCAACATCCATGGGTGGCCATAGGACAACCCATGGGTCATTCACGTCTTCACCTTTCAAAGCAATCACTGTGCTCCGAAAGACTTGGAAACACCCAGTCTAAAGCTGTATCAAGGCTCTCACTCGAATTTTCTTATTCTTCTCTCATTTCCTCCCCCCTTACAGAGTCAGATGATATCAAAGCTGGAAAGCAATTTAAAATGTAAGCTGGCCCTACCACAGAATCTGAACAAATCTCACAAACACTGTGTTGACCAAAGAAAGTCAGACTCAAAAGAGTAAATACTGCATGATTCCATTTATAGGAAGCTCAAAAACTGACAAAATGAATCCAAGGTGATAGAAGTCAGAATAAGGGGCATAGTTTGGGAGAGGTCACGAGGAACTGCCTCTGCTGTCCTAAAATGGCCTGAGTCTTGACCCGATTGGTGATTACACAGGTTTATAAATACTTTTTAAATAATCATTAGGCAGACACAAGATCGTGCACTTTCTTGAATGTAAATTTTGCCTCAAATGTTTTAAAGACGAAGAAAAGTTTAAGCTAGTCCTGTGGTTTCCATACTTAAAGATTTCACAAATCAAAATTTCATGTTCACGTCTCTCTCCAAAAAGATATTGGAGGGGACACTGCAAGGGTAGTTCAGTAGTAGAACTCTCGTCTGCCATGCGGGAGACCTGGGTTGGGATTCCCAGTCCATGCACCTCCAAAAATACCAAGCAAAAATAAATTTTTAAAAGATCAACAAAAATGGTGTTGCAATAATGAAATAATCACACGGGAAAATAATGAAATGTGACCTCACCATATAGCATTAAAAAAAAAGATATTGGAGGGAGTAATTTTCTACAATGACTACGGTTTAGTGTTATAACTGGTAAAAAGCATCTCCCATAACGAAGCCTCTGAAGGGACGCTTGCTTCTTCCATTTAAACGGTGCAAGACTGATTTTGAAACCATGGCCCTCAGCACCACAAGGGGGCGCTAAACAGCAGCGAGGTGGTTTAGAGGACCCGTTTTCTCTGCCCCTTTCCAACCCCATCCTTTTCCTGCTTTCAGCTAAGGTTTCACAGCAGCAGGAAAGGATTGTCCTGACCGACCTTATTTGAAGATTTTTATTATATTCATAAAAATGAAGAAATACCAAGACAGTATTTTTTTTAATGTGCGGAATATTTTAAATGCCTTACATGTATCCTATATTTTATATATGTTATATATATATCTGCCATATATTCTATAGCGTATCTCTGGGATTGTTGGCTATGTTTTGCATCTCTCCCCATTGGGCCATTTCCAACCAAAGAAATACATACATCCTGCCTCCCAACACACACACACACACACGCACACACATGCACACACACATTTCGGGCAGGTGAGATGTCATGCACAGCTCTCCATTTCTGGTGGTCCCTCCTGCCTGGAGAGCAGCCGACAGCCAGGAGGTTCCCAAACAAAAGCCTGAAAATGCCACCCACAGAGACAAGACAGATCCGAAGTAACCTATTCATTCAAAATGTGAACCATTTTAAATCATATATATACTTTCTAATGATTCAAGAGTAAGCACTGGTTTTATTCTAGAGAAAAGCCAGGTGGAATCTCTAGTAGCTGTCATTTCTCAGAAACTGGATTTTGACTCTAACTGCCTTGGACTGGAAAAGGGGCCCAGGAAGAGTGCAAAATCAATCCTGCGTGAGTGATGGGCTTCGAAAGTGAGCCCCAGGGGAGCAAGGCAGGTGCCCTCAGAAAAATTCTGCTCAGCCACTGCTACCTGGCCAAGCGCTGGCAGGGAAAGAAGGGCGGGGGGAGGGGTGTGTGAAGCCCTGTAGGCTTAAAAGCTCCTGAATCGGCAGTCTCTTTAAAGCATCAGACTGGCAGAAAGAGGAAATCTCTGTTGGTCCTTCTAAAACTGGCAAAAGACTTTCGGGAGTGGGGAATGAGTCTCACGGAAATCCTACCTCCCTTGGAAATTTCTGAAAGTTCACTTTGGGATTACTTTGATTTGAAAGCCCAAATATAGAACATTTCAGCAAGGATGATGATAATATTCATGAATGTTTTTATTACTCTTTTTTTAATTGTGAAACATAATGTATACTCAAAAAAGCAATAAATTCATTGTACATTGTAACAGGTTGTTATAGAGCAAATTTCAGGGTTTGGTATGGGCTATAGTTCCACAATTTTAGTTTTTCCCTTCTAGCTGTTCCAAGACACTGGAAACTAAAAGAAATATTGACATGATGATCCAGCAGTCATACTCATTTGTTAAATCCTATCTTCTCTGTTATAACTACTCTTTTGATCGTTCTCCCAGTCTTTAGGGGCGTTTGGGCTATGCTAATTCTAGCTTTTTCATGTTGGAAAGGGCTGTTAATAATATGGGAAAAGGGGATAGAACTGGTTGATGTTCTTGGAACGGCTGGCCCCTCTGGGTTTCAGGACTTATCTGGCCTAGGAACCCATCTGGAGGTTGTAGGTTTCTGCAAAGTAATCACAATGCACGAAATTTTTGTAGAATCTCAGATAGAGCCCTACATGTTCTTTAGGTTTGGCAGGAATGGTTTTGATTGGGGTTAAACAAACCATGGTAAATATAATATCTAGCTGAAGTTTGCCTGTGAGTGCCCTCCAGAATAGACTCTTGACTCTATTTGAACTCTCTCAGCCATTGGCACGGGCAGGCACCGGGAATCAAACCTGGATCTCTGGCAAGACAGGCGAGAACTCTGCCTGCTGAGCCACCATGGCCCACTTTGCTACTTTATTTTGTTACCATTCTTTTCCCCATTTTGGTCAGAAAGGTGTTGTGGATCCCACGATGCCAGGGCCAGGCCCATCCTTGAGATTCTTATCTGACGGTGCCAAGGAGAATTTCACCCCTATTATTACTCTTTTAACTCACATAATGTCCACTGTGAACCAGGCACTGGTATAAACACTTTATACTCATTTAATGCTCGGAACAACTCTCTGAGATTGGTATTAGATTATAACCCTTTTTAAAGCTGGGAAAACACACAAAGTGGTTGAGTGACTTGCCTGAAATCTTTCGCCCGGCAGATGGAAGAGCTAGGATTTGAATCCAGGCCATCTGACACCTGAGTCTGTGCTTTTAATAGCTTTTGCAGAGCGTCTCTCAACCTGAGTAAGAGAGAATCTACTGGAAAATGTACTGAATCAGAACAGCCAGAATGCACAGTCCTTTGCTGTGCCCCAGCCCCTGCCCTAAGTGCTGTGTGTGGATTATCCATCTGGTACCAACAACAATCCAATGAATGGGCATGATACTATAACCCCATTCCACCGACACCTTAAGAGGGTTCCAATGGAGGGAAACCCGCTGCAGAGCCAGCCCGGAACTAATTGCTCTGCTGCGATTAATTATAGCCATTAGAGATTATTTTGTTGTTGTCCACTCCACCTGGCTATTGATGAAGGCAGCCCCACCGAGATGTCACAACCTGGGAGGAAAAGGAGCAGTTTGAGGCAGCCTCGCCCGGACAGGCAGGAGCAGAGAGAGCGCTGTAAGAGGAGCATCACCCAGTCAGGACTGCTGCCGTCAGGAGGAACAGGGCTGGCCCCTCTCCCTTTAAATAAGCTAATAGGGACTCAGCGGCTGTCAGGATAGGGTCCAAGGTGGGCTCTCTAACTTCACCTCTGTCCTCAGCTACATCCCCCTTGAGATAGAGAACATGAGATCTTCCATTTCCATCAATATCCTCCACAAACTAGCCCCCCCCCCCAACCTATATAGGCCTCGCTGCCTTTCTCAGGTGCTTAATTGCAGCAGTGCTCGTGGAGAAGTTAGGAAGGACCTAAATAAAACATCTCCCATTCTGCTGGCACAGCGTTTCTCAAAGCGCAGGATGTCTCCCACAGGTGGGCCATGAACCAGCGTGCCAGGAGACAGGTAGGTTCTTTTCAACTCTTTCTCAATCTTGCTAACTGTGTTAAGGAGAAATCCTTTAGCATGACACTAAGAGGTCGTTTATAATGCCTCTCAAATTTGCTCATGTTTGAACAAAGAAAGATTAGATTTAAGACCCAGAGCCTTCCTTGGGCAGCAGTGTGTGTCCTTCCCCCCACCCACCCACCCACCCACATGCTGAGAACTCAAAATTACACATACATGTTCTATATTATATCTACAGAATTGATGCCCTCTTCATAATTTTTGCATTCTTATCACTCTCCTTGTTTCATGTCGGATGGTTTCTATCACTGTGTCTGCAAGTTCACTAATCTCTTCTTCTGTGTTTTCTAAGCAGCAGTTGATTTCATCCAGTGTATTTTTCATTTCAGACATTGTAGTTTTCATGTCCAGAAGTTTGATATATAGATCTTTATGTCTTTGTCTCTTCTTAACTTTTTTTTAACTGCTTCAGTTGAGGAAGGATAAATTCCTTTCCTTGAATAAGAGGAAAATTTTGTTGAGGTCTCAGGGACATGGGGCTCAGGAAAGAGACTTCCTAGGAGGCTGGGAAGCGGTGAAGAGGGCCTCTTGCTTGTCCTTCTTTTTGGCATACAGGTTCTGGATGTGGCTGCATTTCTTCCTGAAGAACTAAACATTTCAGAAGCCAGAAAAAAAGACATTGTTGAGAACATAGCAAAAGCAGCTTCCTTCAAGAAAATGGGCAGAAACATCCTAAAGTATCAGTGATCAATATATTTTCCAATCAAGACTATAGTCATTCAGTCATTACGATAGCAGCTTCTGCTGATACATTGGGCCATTCTGTTCTTGCTACCTGCCTGGAGACCTTCCAGTCTATCGATATGGGTTCAAGAGGGAACCCATCCTGGCCTGGAAGCAGCGGACCTGATTCCGATTTACCTTCTCTCTGGTGTAGGGGTGGGAGAATGTGGAGCTGTGGCCAGAAACATTGCTGAAAACCTAGTCCAGCACGTTTCTGGCTGCACCGTGTTTCTCTTTGGTGAAGCCAACCTGCCTGAGAAGCGTAGTCTTGTCCAGAGAAGGAAGCAACTGGAGTGGTTCACCAAGAGGGATTTCAGAACCCTTAACTCTGACATAAGATGTGTCAGATTCCCGAAGATGTGGTTTAACAGCCCAACTTTGCAAGGAAAATCATTAGCCTCCCCTGTATATGGGACATAACTCCAGGAATGAACCAGGCCCTGACACCATGGAATCTACAATATCTTCCTGACCCAAAGGGGGAAGAGAAATGTAGCAACATAAGGTATAAGTGATTGACAGAGTTAAAATAGAGTCCAGAGGCTATTCTGAAGGCTATTCTCATGCAAGCTTCAGGTAGATATTGCTAACTCCTATGGTTTGCCAAACCCCAACCAACATCATTCCTGTTAAAACCCTAAAGAACACCTAGGTCTCTAGCTGATATTCTACAAAAAATTCATGCACTAAGTTTACTTTCCAGAAACCTGTAACTTCCAGATGGTTCCTAGTCCAGATAAGTCCTGAAACAGAGGGGCCAGCCTCTCCAAGAACATCAACCAGTTCCATCCCCCTATATTATATTGTCAACACCCCTTTTCAACATGAAAAAGTTAGGATGGGCCTAGCCTTCATATTCCTAAAGACTGTAAAGGTATCAAAGGATGAAGAGGAGTTATAACAGAGAAGATAGGATTTAACAAATGAGTGTGACTGCTGAGTCATTATATTGATATTTCTTTGAGTCTCCAGTGTCTTGGAGCAGTGTGAAGGAAAAACCTAAAGTTGTGGAACTGTAACCCATACCAAACCTTGAAATCTGTTCTATAACTCTTTGTTACAATGTACTTTGAAATGTATTGCTTTTTTTATATTTTATTTAAAAAAACACTTAAAAAAAAAAAAAAGCACATCTGAAAAACAAGAATGAAAAGGGCCTTTTCTGGGGTACATAACAGCTTCAAACCAGCACAACTTCTCTACAATAATAGTTGGAGACTTCAATACACCACTCTCATCAATACACAGAACATCTAAGCAGTGGGTCAATAAGGAAACAAAGAACCTAAATAATATATATTAGACCTAACAGACATATATAGAACATTGCACCTCAAAACAGCAGGATATACATTCTCCTCAAGTGCTCATGGATCATTCTCCAGGATAGACCACATGTTGGGTCAAAAAACAGGTCTTAATAAATGTAAAAAGACTGAAATTATACAAAGTACTTTCTCTGATCATGATGGAATGAAGCTGGAAATCTGTAACAGGTGGAGAATCAGAAAAGTAAAATATATATGAAGGTTAAACAACACACTTTTAAACAATCAGTGGGCCAAAAAAGATATTGCAATGGAACAACCTCGAGACAAGTGAAAACAAGAACACAGCATATCAAAACATGGGATGCAGCAAAGGCTATGCTGAGAGGGAAATTTGTAGCCCTAAATGCCTAAATTAAAAAGGAAGAAAGAAAGAGCCAAAATCAAAGGTCTAACTGTACACCTGGAGGAACCAGAGAACAGAAAACTAATTCTAAAATGAGCTGAAGAAAAAAAGAAATAAAAATTAGAGCAGAAATTTATTGAGAACAAAAAACATAGAATCAATAAAACCAAAAGTTGATTCTTGGAGAAGATCAATAAAATTGACAAACCATTAGCTAGGCTAACAAAGAAAAAGAAGTGAAAAGATTCAAATAAATAAAATCAGAAAGGAGATGGGGTGTTGTGCTGGTTTGAAAGGATGTATGTACCCTAGAAAAGCCATGTTTTAATCAAAATTCCATTTCATAAAGGTAAAATAATCCCTATTCAGTACTGTATGTTTGAAACTGTAATCAGATCATCTCCCTGGAGATGTGATTTAATCAAGAGTGGTTATTAAACTGGATTAAGTGACAACATGTCTCCACCCATTTGGGTGGGTCTTGATTAGTTTCTGGAGTCCTATAAAAGAGGAAATATTTTGGAGAATGAAGGAGATTCAAGAGAGCAGAAAATGCTGCAGCACCATGAAGCAGAGAATCCACTAGCCAGCACTTTGGAGATGAAGAAGGAAAATGCCTCCCAGGGAGCTTCATGAAACAGGAAGCCAGGAGAGAAAGCTAGCAGATGATGCCATGTGCCCCTCCAGCCAAGAGAGAAACCATTTTGTTTCACCATTTGCCTTCTCACTTGACAGAGAAACCCTGAACTTCACTGGCCTTCTTGAACCAAGGTATCTTTCCCTGAATGCCTTTGATTGGACATTTCTATAGACTTGTTTTAAATGGGAGATTTTCTCAGCCTTAGAACTGTAAACTAGCAACTTATTAAACTCCTCTGTTTGAAAGTCATTCCTTTTCTGGTATATTGCATTCTGGCAGCTAGCAAACCAGAACAGGTGTCATTACCACTGACCCCAAAGAAATAAAAAAGATCATAAGAGGATACTATGAAAATGGTATCCCAATGAATTAGACAACACAGATGAAATGGACAACTTCCTAGAAGCATATGAACAACATACATCGACTCTAGAGGAAACAGAAGACCCAGAAGAACAATCACAAGTAAAGAGATTGGATCAGTCATCAAAAACTTTCCAAGAAAGAAAAGCCCAGGACCAGATGGCATCACAGGTGAATACTACCAATCATTCCAAGAATATTTAATAACACTCAGACTCTTCCAAAAAATTGAAGAAGAGGGAACACTACCTAACTCATTCTGTGAAGTCAACATCAACCTAATGCCAAAGCTAAATAAAGATACTACAAGAAATTAAATTACAGATCAATCTAATGAATATAGATGCAAAAATTATCAACAAAATACTAGCAAATTGAATCCAGCAGCACATTCAAAGAATTATATACTATGATTAAGTGGGTTTTATTCCGTGTATGCAAGGATGGTTCAACAAAATAAAATCAACTAATGTAATCCATCGCATTAAGAAATTGAAGGAGAAAAACCACATGCTCATCTCAATCAACACAGAAAAGACATTTGACAAAATTCAGCATCCTTTCTTGATAAAAACACTTTGAAAGAAAGGAATTCAAGAGAAACTTCCTCAACATGACAGAAGGCATATATGAAAAACCCACAGCAAACATCATATTTAATTTTTTACTCTAAGATCGGGTACAAGACAAAGATGCCCACTGTCACCAGTATTATTCAACATTGTGCTGTAAGTTCTAATCAGAGCAATTAGTCAAGAAAAAGAAATAAAAGGCATCCAAATCACAAGGAAGAAGTAAAACAACAGCTACATGATCCTATATTTAGAAAGTCCTGAAAAATCTGTGACAAAGCTACTAAAGCTAATAAATGAGTTCAGAAAAATGGTGGGGTACCAGAGCAGCATGCAAAAATCAGTAGTGTTTCTATACAGTAGTCATGAGCCATCCAAGGAAGAAATCAAGAAAAAAATTCCATTCACAATAACAACTAAAAGAATCAAATATCTAGGAATAAAGTTAACCAAGGATGTGAAGGACCTATATTCAGAAAACTACAAAAAAAATTGCTAAAAAAAATAAAAGACTTAGATAAATTTAAGGACATTCTGTGTTCATGGATTACAAGGCTAAATGTTGATAGGATGTCAATTCTACCTGAACTGATTTACAGATTTAACACAATCCCAGTCAAAATTCCAACAGCCTAATTTTCAGAAATGGAAAAGCCAATCGCCAAATTTATTTAGAAGGGTAAAGGGTCCTGAATAGCCAAAAACATCTTGAAAAAGAAGAAGAAAGTTGGAGGACTCACACTGACTTTAAAGCATATTACACCAAGTGATGTAGTCAACATGGTGACATAAACAGCTACTGAAAACCTCTCCCTAGAGTTTCAGTGAAAAAAAAGGGCAATTATCACTTGCTTAGAACTCTGGAGGAAGGTATAGACTGGAGAACTATCCCATAAATGCTGAATCAATGAAAGAGAAAAATATCAAGTAGGAAACTTCTGTCCTGGACTGGCGGGTCCTCTCCCCTCCCCTTTATTCAGTCGCACGCAGCTCAGGAAGTGACCAGAGGCAGAACCCAGGATCCCTCCCACCTCCCACCAGGGGCACAGACTATAAAACCTCTCACAGCAGTGAGACAGATCCCCACCTATGTCGAGACACAGAGACCCAAGCCCACAGGGACACACAGCAGGACTTAAGCCACTAGAGAAGACACAATATAAAAAGGGCAACAAGGAGGAGTTTTCAAAATGGAGGCTTAGGGAGGGAATGGCAGAATTTTTCCCAAAAGCAACAGGTAGCCAGACAGAACCTACCTAAATCAACTGTTTGGAGACGTGGGCAACAGGGGAGGACATTTCAAGGCCCAGCTCAGTGAGGGACAAAGAGTCTGAGAAAACATGGACAGAGACTGTTTCCAGCCCTGGTCCTGGTGTCCATCCCCCAGCCTTGAATGAAAGAGCAGTAGGCAGCCTGACCCTTGCCTGGGCATGGCTGCAGACTGGGGCAGCTGGGAGAATCCTCCACCACAAGTAAAGTGGGGAACATAGCCCCACACAGAGCAAGGTTTTGGCCAGTGACATAAGGGCACAGGAACCCTGCAGTTTCAGCCACGCCTGGTCAGGTGCTGCAGGGCTGCAGGAGATAAACAGCTTCTGAGGACTACTAAATCACCAAACAGCGCCACATTCTGGGAAGGCTGGAAAGTGCAAGGGAAAACTGCAGAGCTTTTCAGAGCCTCTCCAGACACTATACCAGGCCCATCAGAGCTGGGTCTCCAACCTCTGTATGGGTACCTAGCCCTATTTTGGTTGAGAAATACTGACCCAACTGGCAAAGCGGTGCCCTAATACAAATCCAGCAGCAACTAAATCTTAGATGAGAGAGAAACCAACCCTCAAAACAGACCCATCAAGATAATCAGATGACCAGATATCAGCAAAAAAATATCCCTTACCCTTCCCTCTCATTGACCACTAGTATTGCAGTCTACCCAGTTTACCCCTTATCACCCCATTATTTATTTATTTTTGTCCTTATTTTTGTTCTCATCTGTCCAAACACAGATTTTTCACAATCACATAGTCATATTGTAAAAGCTATATAGTTACACAATCATCTTCAAGAATCAAAGCTATTGGACTACAGTCCAACAGTTTCAGGTATTCCCTTTCGCCACTCTAATACACCATAAACTTAAAAGGGATATCTATATAATGCATACAAATAACCTCCAGATTGACCTCTCAACTCTGTGTGAAATCTTTCAGCCACTGAAAATTTATTTTGTCTCATTTCTCTCTTCCTCCCTTTGGTCAAGAAGTGTTTCTCAATTCCATGATGCCGGGTACAGACCATCCTGCAAGTCATGTACCACATTGCCAGGAGATTTACACTCCTGGGAGTCATGTCCCACATAGGGGGAGGGCAGTGAGTTTACTTGCTGAGATGACTTCGAGAGAGAGGCCACATGTGAGCCACAAAAGAGGTTCTCTGGGGTGACTCTTAAGCATAATTATAAGTAGGCTTAGCTTCTCCTTTGCAGGAATAAGTTTCATAGGGGTGAGCCCCAAGATCAAGGGCTCAGCCTATTGAATTGGTTGACCCCACTGCTTGTGAGAATATCAGGAATTCCCCAGATGGGGAAATTTAATATTTCCTCCATTCTTCACAGTCTCCTAAGGAGACTTTGCAAATACTTTTTTATTACTCACAACAACACATTTTAAGAGGCAAAAGAAAGAGTCAGCAAGCTAGAAAACAGATGAACTGAATTCAAACAGACAAAAGAGCAAAAAATGGAAAAATTTGAGTAGGGTCTCATGGAATTGATTGACAGCACAAAAATGCACAAACATAGGTATCATGGGTGTCCCAGAGGGAGAAGAGAAGGGATAAGGGCCAGAAAGAATGTTTAAAGAAATAATGGCTGAAAATTCCCCAACCCTTATAAGTCACATAAATATACAAATCCAAGGATCCCAATGTACTCCAAACAGAATAAATCCAAATAGACCCACTCCAAGACACGTGGTAATCAGACTGCCAAATTCTGAAGAGGAGAAAATGTTGAAAGTAGCAAGAAAAGAATGATTCACTACATACAAGAGAAGCCAAATAAGACTAAGTGCTGATTTCTCATCACACACCATGGAACCCTTGTGGAATCTTATATATTGCCAATCCTAAAGAACACCTAGGGCAATATATAAGATTCCACAAGGGTTCCAGGCAATAGAGTAACTTCCAGAAACCTACAACCTCCAGCTGGGTCTCTGGTCCAGATAAGTCCTGAAACCTAGCCCAGCCTCTCCAGAACATCAGCTTGCTCTATCTCCCTACCCCATATTAGTGACAGACCCTCTCAATAACAAAAATTTCGAATTGCCATAGCCCAAACACCCCTAAAGAGAAGGATGGAAAGATCAAAGATGATGGTGGAGTCATACAGAGAAGATAGGTAGTTAACAAATGAATATGAATGCTGAATCGTTAAATTGATATCTCTTTTAGTCTCCAGTATTTTAAAGCAGCTAGAAGTAAAAACCTAAAATTGTGAAATTGTAACCCATGTTAAAGTCTGAAATATGTTCTACAACTGTGGTGCTGTGCTTTGAAATTTATAGCTTTTTTGTATATGTGTTATTGTTCACAAAAAAAGAAGGGAAAAAAAGTTGATTGTGATGATAAAGTATTTGAGCCCGCTAAGTCCCCTATATATTGGAGCAGCTAGAAGGAAAAATCTGAGAGGATCATATGGTAGCCCATGACAACCTCTGGGATTTGTCCTGTAACTACTTGTTGAAGGATGCTTTGAAAACTATTGTTTTTTTTATTTCTTTACTTTGTATATATGTTATACCATACAATAAAAAATAAATAAAAATTTTTAAAAAAGTGCAGCAAACAAGGTAGCAGTGACTGAGAGGGTTCCAATAGGGTCAAGAGGCTACTCTGGAGGTCACTTTCATCCAAGCTTCAGTTAGACATTGCTACCTATCATAACTTACCAAACCCCAAAGACAGCCATTCCTGTCAATCCTAAAGAACACCCAGGCATTATACAAGAGTCTACAAAGGTTCCATGGACTAGGGTAACTTTCCAGAAACCTACAATCTCCAGATGGGTCCCTGGACCATAAAAGTCCTGAAATGCAGAGGGCCCAGCCTCTCTGGAATATCAACTAGTTCCATCCCCCATCCCACATTGACAACCCCTTCCAACATGAAAAAGTTAGAATGGGCATAGTCCAAATACCCATAAATAGTAGGAGAAAGATAAAAGTTGATGGTAGAGTTATACAGAGAAGGTAGGATTTAACAAGCGAGCATGATTGCTGAATCATTATGTTGATTTTTTTTTTAGTCCCCAGTATCTTAGAGCAACTAGAAGGAAAAACCTAAAATTATGGAATTGTAACCCATACCACATTCTGAAATCAAAGGTGTGCTTTGAAATTTATTGCTTTTTTGTATATATGTTATTTTTCACAAAAAGAAAAAGTCAATTTGTGATGATAAATGCAAAAAATAAAAAGAAATGGCCCAGTCAAAGGAAGAGATCAAAAAAGTCAGAGAAGACACAGAATTTGGAACAACTAATCAAAGATGTGTAAACAAATCTCTTGAATCAATTCAAAGAAATTAAGGAAATACATATAAAGAGATAAAGAATATTAGAATATTTAGAAGACACTAGAGAACATAAAGAAGAATTTGAACAACTACATAGAAAAATGACAGACATTATGAGAAATAAAAGAAACTGTAGATGAAATTAAAAATATATTGGAGACACTCAAAAAATATATATACATACTGGAGACACACCATAGCAGATTTTTTTTAAATGTTTTTATTGAGATATCTTCACACATCATACACTCCATCCAAAGTATGCAATCAATGGCTCACAATATCATCACATAGTTACGTATTCATTGTCATGATCATTTTTAGAACATTTCCATCACTCCAGAAAAAAGAAATAGAAAGAAAAAATTTAACATATCTAAAAAAGTATTCTTAATAAAAATAAAACAGTATGGTACTGGCATAAAGATAGACATATTGATCAATGGAATCAAATTGAGAGTTCAGAAGTAGACTTTTAACATGTATGAACAACTGATTTTTGACAAGGCTGTCAAGACCACACAACTGGGACAGAACAGGCTTTTCAAAAAATGGTGCTGGGAGAACTGGATATCCATATCCAAAAGAATGAAAGAGGCCCCTTATCTCACACTTTATACAAAACAACTTAAAATGGATTCTACAAAAGTTTTATATACTAGTATTAATTTCCAGAAACCTACAACCTCTAGATGGGTTCCTAGGCCAGATAAGTCCTGGAACCCAGAGGGTCCAGCCTCTCCAAGAACATTGAGAGTTCCATCCCCCATCCCATATTATTGACAACCCTTTCCAGCATGAAAAAGAAAGGGCAAAGCCCAAATACCCCTGAGGATTAGGAGAAGGATTAAAAGAGAAGGTGGAGTTATAACAGTGAAGATAGGATTTAATAAATGAGTATGACTACTGAATCATACTTTCAGTCTCCTTTGTCTTGGAGCAGCTAGAAGGAAAAACATAAAATGTCGAACAGTAACCCATACCAAACTCTGAAATCTGTTCTGTAACTACCTGTTACAATGTACTTAGAAATTTATTGTCTTTTTGTATATATGTTATTTTTCACACAAAAAAAGTCAAGTGTGAAGATAAATGCACATCTATATGATAATATTGTGAAACCATTAATTGTACATTTTGGATGATTACATGATATGTGAATATATAATATATATCAATAAAAAGGAAAAAGAAACAATATGAATATTTATTTGATTTCTAAATTAGGAATTACCTTTTTTTTATATGAGCAAAGGAATAAATAATAATGGAAAATGAAAAAAAATGAACTCAAAATGGATCAAAGACCTAATTATAAAAGCCAGTATCATAAAACTCCTAGAGGAAAATGTAGGGAAGCATCTTCAAGATCTTGTGGCCAGGGCGGGCCACGGTGGCTCAGCAGGCAAGAATGCTTTCCTGCCATGCCAGAGGACCCGGGTTCGATTTCTGGTGCCTGCCCATGTGGAAAAAAAAAAAAAAGATCTTGTGGCCATCTTTCCTTTTTTGCCAGAGTGCCCACATGTCTTCTCATGTGTGTATTCAATAAACTTTTTTACCTGCCCTCTATTAAAAAAAAAAAAAAAATCTTGTGGTAGGCAGAGTTTGCTTAGACTTTACATCCGAAGCACAAGCAATGAAAGAAAAGATGGAGAAATGGACCTCATCTGATCCGAATACCTCAGTTCCATCCCCCTATCCCTTATTATCAACAGCCCCTTCCAACATGAAAAAGTTAGAATGGGCATAGCTCAAATACCCCTAAAGAGTGGGAGAAAGATCAAAGGTGTTGGTGGAGTTATACAGACAAAGTCAGGTTTAACAAATGAGTATGACTGCTGATATCATATTGATATTTCTTTTAGACTCCAGTATCTTAGACAAGCTAGAAGGAAAAACCTAAAATTGTGGAATTGTAACCCAAACCAAACTCTGAAATCTGTTCTATAACTAACTGTGGCAGTGTGCTTTGAAATTTGTTGCTTTTTCGTATATATGTTATTTTTCACTAAAAAGAAGAAAAAATATTTCTTCTAGCCTCCAGTGTTTTGGAGCAGCTAGAAGAAAAATCTGAAATAGTGGAATGGTAACCCATAACAAACTGAAATCTGTTCTATAACTACTTTTTGAAGTGTACTTTGAAAATCATTGCTTTTTCTTTCTTTGCTTGTGTATATATTTAATAATAATAAATGCTTTTTAAAAATGCATACCTCTGTGCATCAAAGGACTTTGTCAAAAAGGTGAAAAGATAGCCTACTCAATGTGAGAAAATATTTGGAAATTACATATCTGATAAGAGTTTAATATCTAGAATAAATAAATAAATCCTACAACTCAACAAATGAAAGACAAAAAAATCCATTTTTTAAAATGGGCAAAAGATTCGAATAGACATTTTTCCAAAGAGGAAATACAAGTGTCTAAAAAGCACATGGAAAGATGCTCAACTTCACCAGCTATTAGAGAAATGCAAATCAAAAATACGAGATATCATTTCACATCTACTAGAATGACTACTATTAAACAAACAAAAACTGACAAGTGTTGGAGAGGATGCAGAGAAATAGGAACACTTATTCACTGCTGGTGGGAATGCAAAATGGTACAGCAACTGTGGAAGACAACTCGGTGGTGCCTCAGTAATCTAAGTATAGGATGTTATATTATCCAGCAGTCCTGCTATTAGGTATATACCCAGGAAAAAGTGAGCGCAGGGTCGGGAACAGATAGTTTCACAGCAATGTTCCCTGCAGCATTATTCACAATTGCCAAAAGATGGAAGCAACCCAAATTTCTAACCAATGAATGGCTAAACAAAATGTGGTATATACTTATCTGCTAGTTTGAAAGTGTTGTGTACCATGGAAAAGCCATGTTTCTTTTAATCCTGATTCAATATTGTGGGGTGGAAATTTTGATTGGATTGTTTCCATGGAGATGTGACACACCCAGTGGTGGGTGAGACTTTTCTTTTTGAATAAATGGAATTTTTTTTACTTTTTATTATTATTTTTTTTTTCGTTTTTTGTTTTTTTTTTTTTACATGGGCAGGCACCAGGAATCGAACCTGGGTACTCGGGCACAGCAGGCAAGCGTTCTTACCTGCTGAGCCACTGTGGCCCGCCCTACTTTTTATTGATATATATTATATATTCATATATCATGTAATCATCCAAAGTGTACATCAGTGGTTCACAATATCATCATATAGCTGTCTTTTTATCATCACAATCAACTTTCTTTTTCTTTTCTGTGAAAAAGAACATACATACAAAAAAGCAATAAGTTTTAAAGCACAGCACCACAATTAGCTGTAGAACAGATTTGTAGAATAGTGGTATAGGTTACACTTCCACAATTTTTATTTATTTCTAGCTGCTTTAAGATACTGGAGACTAAAAGAAATATCAATATAATGATTCAGCATTCATACTTATTCGTTAAATCCTACCTTCTCCGTATAACGTCACCATCACCTTTGACTTTATCCCACTATTTACAGGACTTGGGCTATGCCTATTTTAACTTTTTCATGTTGGAAGGGGGTGTCAATGGTATGGGATAGGGGGATGGAACTAGTTGATGTTCCAGAGAGGCTGGCCTCTCTGCATTTCAGGACTATTTGGTCCAGGGACCTATTTGGAGGTCATATGTTTCTGGAAAGTTACCCTAGTGCATGGAACCTTTGTAGAATCTTGTATAATGCCCTAGGTGTTCTTTAGGATTGGCAGGAATGATTTTAGTTAGGGGGTTGGTAGGTTATGATAGGTTGCAATGTCTTACTGAAGCTTGCATGAGAGTGACCTCCAGAGTAGCCTCTCAACTCTATTTGAACTCTCTCAGCCACTGATACCTTATTTGTTACACTTCTTTTCCCCCTTTTGGTCAGGATGACATTGTTGATCCCATGGTGCCAGGGCCAGGCTCATGCCTGAGAGTCATCTCCCATGTGGCCAGAGACACTTCACTCCTAGATGTCATGTCCCATGCAGGGTTGGACTTAGAGAGAGAAAGGTCACATCTGAGCAACAAAAGAGGTCCTCCAGAAGTAACTCTTAGGCATACCTATAGGTAGGGTAAGCTTCATACTTAAGCTTCACATGAGCAAGCTTCAAAGTCAAGGCCTTGGGGCAGGCCACGGTGGCTCAGCAGACAAGAATGCTTGCCTGCCATGCCAGAGTGCCTGCCCATGTTAAAAAAAAAAAAAAAAAAAATCAAGGGCTTGGCCTATTGATTTGGGTGTCCCTAATGTTTGATACAGTATCAGGAGTTTAGTGGCAAAGTTTAATAGTTGCATATTTTTACTCCCATCCCTCAAGGGACTTTGCCAAAACTTTTTGATTATCTACTTAATATACTCTGTGTTTTATCAGGAATTACATTAAAATATACAGGATTAAAGGCCCTCATTCTTATTCTTGGCTCCCTGTGTTTGAATTGTTTAAATGATCTATCCAGACAGGTTGAGTTAGATTATGTGCTACAGAAAATGTAGGTTCTGGACGAAATAAATCTTTCTTCCTATGGTCTCAAAGAGTATATGGAGTTCTAAAATACAGACATTTTAAGGTTTTCCTTACCCCTGTATTCTGAATTACCTTAATGCCAACCTGATTGGCTTCATTCTTAACTCTAAATACCAGGTTATACATACATAAAACAGCCTCTCAAAATCCAGAAATAACAATTATCGCTCCAGACTAAATGTGACTGCTGTAAGAGCTTACAATCTAGGCCCCTGTTTTTTTATATGTATTTTCTAAATTAGACTGATACAGTATTTGCTCTTTTGTTTCTGCCTTATTTTGTCTTACTAAATGTCCCAAAGGTTCATTCACGATGTTGTATGCCTCACAACTTCGTTCCTTTTTAAAGCAGCACAATATTCAATCATATAAATACACCATCGTTCACCAGTCTGCTTCTCAGTCAGTGCATCCTTCAGCCACCTCCAATCATCGGGTATCATGTATAATGTCCAAAGTCAATAATCCATCAACACTCTCAATTTTAGATAATTTCGTTGTTCCTAAGAGAAAGATAACCAATTAACACACCTTCACCAAGTAGAAAACCAAACCTCTCCTTAACTCTTGTCCCTCCCCCCATTATTTACCCTGGTGTTGCTGTGGTACTGTCAATGTTTTCCTGTTAAACATAGCCCATAGCATGAAATAGCAGTTTTCACCTATACCCCAAACTTATAGACTCTTGGTACAAGATTCATATGTTTTCAGCAGTTCATGCAAGAACTTATTAATATTTGTAATGTTAATCAGTGGGACACATGGGTCTATACAACGCCTTGCAATCATGTGCACCTTCATGATTATGATCCACTAGTGAAGTGTGGGACCTTTTGACTGGATTGTTTCCATCTAGATGTGATGCACCCAGTTGTGGGTGTGACCTTTTGATTAGATGAAGATGTGACTCTGCCTACTCAAGGTGGGTCTTGATTAATTTTCTGGAGCCCTTTGAAAAAGGAAACATTTGGAAGGATGCTCACATGCTTGGAGAATAGTTGCTTCAGAGCTGACAGAGATGCAGATATTTAGGGATGCTTGGAGTGACAACAGAAAGAGCAGATGCCTGGACATGGATGTTTGGAGATGCAGAGTCCAGCAGACATTGCCATGCGCCTTATTGTGAGATGCTAAGCAAGCCCAAACCCAGAGCTCTGACCCAGAAAAGCTAAGTGAAGGCCCACAGACCCTTAGAGCAGAAACCACTGGCATCAAAAGCTGGAAGCAATGGAACCAGGAACAAGGACCAGAAGAGGTCAGCCATGTGCCTCCCCATGTGACAGACGTAGGACTCTCTTAAGTCAAGGTATCTCTCTGGATGCCTTAGTTTGGAGATTTTTAGGGCCTTAGAACTGTAAACTTGTAACTTAATAAATTCCCTTTTTAAAAGCCATTCCATTTACGGTATATTGCCTTCTGGCAGCATTTAGCAAATTAATACAATATATGATGGAATATTATTCAGCAGTAAGAAGGAATGCATGTAACATGGATGAACAATGAGGATATTGAGTAAAACAAGCCAGACATAAAGGATAAATATGGTATGATCTAGTATGATTTATATATAATGAGCAAATGCATAGAGTTACTATCTAGAATATAGGATACCATAAGATAAAATGAGGATAGAGAATGGGGAACAAATGCTTAATTTATGCAGATTTTTTTAATAAGGTAAATTGTAAATATTTAGAAATGGATAGAGGCGGTGGCAACACATTATCATGTGTGTAAATAACCACACTGAATTGTGTGATGGTGGTTGAAAGAGGAAATTTAGGGTTGTGTATAGCACGAGAAGAAAGCTGGAGGATGAAATAAGGGGCAATTTAACATAGGGAATCATGTTGTAGGTGAAGGGGGTTAATAGTACAAATGCAAGAATGTTCTTGCATGAATCAGCACAAATGTCTGTCACAACGACAGATAGGGTGGCATATGGGGAAAAAGCTCATCTACTGTAAATTATGAACTATGGTTTAGACAAATCTTATATATATTAAAGGTTGGTAATCTTAATGTTTTCATCAGTTGTAAAACAGCACCATACCGAAGTTAAGTGACAATAATAGGGTGGGTATAAGGGGTATGAGGTTTTTCTTTGAGCTATGAAAATGTTCTAAAATTGATTCTGGTGATGTAAGCACACCTCTGTGATTACATGGAGAGCTATTGATTGTACACTTTTTTAAATTAATTTATTTATTAATTTAAAAAATTAACAACAAACAAAAACATTAACATATGATCATTCCGTTCTACATATATGATCAGTAATTCTCAATATCATCACATAGTTGCATATTCATCATTTCTTAGAACATTTGATCAATTCAGAAAAAGTAATAAAAGACAACAGGAAAAGAAATAAAACAAAAACAGAAAAAAAAGATTATACATATCAACAAAACAGAAAATGACAAGTGCTGGAGAGGATGTGGAGAAAGAGGCACACTTATTCACTGTTGGTGGAATGTAAAATGGTGCAACCACTGTGGAAGGCAGATTGGTGGTTCCTCAAAAAGCTGAATATAGAATTGCCATATGACCCGGCAATACCATTGCTAGATATCTACTCAAAGTACATAAGGGCAAAGACACAAATGGAAATTTGCACACCAATGTTTATAGCAGCATTATTTACAATTGCAAAGAGATGGAAACAGCCAAAATGTCCATCAACAGACGGGAGGCTAAACAAACTGTGGTATATACATATGATGGAATATTAGGCAGCTGTAAGACAGAATAAAGTTATGAAGTATGTAACAACATGGATGGACCTTGAGGACATTGTGCTGAGTGAGATTAGCCAAAAACAAAAGGACAAATACTGTATGGTCTCACTGATATGAACTGACATTAGTGAATAAACTTGGAATATTTCGTTGGTAACCGAGACCATCAGGAGATAGAAATAAGGTAAACTATTGGGTAATTGGAGCTGAAGGGATACAGATTGTGCAACAGGACTGAATATAAAAACTCAGAAATGGACAGCACAATACTACCTAACTGTAATACAATTATGTTAAAACACTGAATGAAGCTGCATGTGAGAATGATAGAGGGAGGAGGGCTGGGGGCATAAATGAAATAAAAAAGATAGACGATAAAGATTGAGATGGTATAATCTAGGAATGCCTAGAGTGTATAATAATAGTGGCTAAATGTACAAATTTTTAAAATGTTTTTGCATGAGGAAGAACAAAGGAATGTCATTACTGCACGGTGCTGAAAATAGATGGTAATTAATATTTTAAAATTTCAACTTATGTGTGAGACTAAAGCAAAAAATGTTTATATGGTACAAAATTTCTATTTTGACTACTGCATTTCCTAATATAACTTATGTAGATAGCTTGACTGAACGCCATAAGTACTTGGAACCTTGGGTAGGACATGAGATTTTGTTGGTTTGTCCAGGGTGATGCCCCGATGAATCCCAGAGTGATTCGATCAGTGAGTGGAAAAGTATTTGCAAAGTACGCTTCGGGGAATGGTGAGAATGGGGAGAAATTCAACTTCCCCAGGTTGAATTCTTGATATTCTCACAAGTAGTGTGGACGGCCAAAGCTATAGGCTGAGCCTCCAGTCTTGGGGTTTGTTCATATGAAACTTAACCCCACAAAGAGTAGGTCAAGCCTACTTAGAATTTAGGCCTAAGAGTCACTCCCAGGAGAGCCTCTTTTGTTGCTCAGATGTGGTCTCTCTCTCCAGCCAACACAACAAGCAGACTCACCACCCTCCCCCTGTCTACGTGGGACATAACTCCCAGGGGTGTGGACCTTCCTGGCAACGTGGGACAGAAATCCTGGAGTGAGCTGGGACTCAGCTTCAAGGGATTGAGAAAACCTTCTCGATCAAAAGGGGGAAGAGTGAAATGAGACAAAGTGTCAAGGGCTGAGAGATTCCAAACAGAGTCGAGAGGTTATCCTGGAGGTTATTCTTATGCATTAAGTAGATATCACCTCGTTATTCAAGATGTAATGGAGAGGCTGGAGGGAACTGCCTGAAAATGTACAGCTGTGTTCCAGTAGCCATGATTCTTGAAGATGATTGTATAATGATAGAGCTTTCACATGTGACTGTGTGATTGTGAAAACTTTGTGTCTGATGCTCCTTTTATCTACCTTGTCAACAGACGAGTAGAACATATGGAATAAAAATAAATAATAGGGGGAACAAATGGCCATTCTGGTGGGTGTGAGATGATATTTCATTGTCATTTTGATTTGCATTTCTCTAATGGCCAGGGACGTTGAGCATCTCTTCATGTGCCTTTTGGCCATTTGTATTTCCTCTTCTGAGAAGTGTCTGTTCAAGACTTTTCCCCATTTTGTAATTGGATTGGCTGTCTTTTTGTTGTTGAGTTGAACAATCTCTTTATAAATTCTGGATACTAGACCTTTATCTGATATGTCGTTTCCAAATGTTGTCTCCCATTGTGTAGGCTGTCTTTTTACTTTCTTGATGAAGTTCTTTGATGTGCAAAAGTGTTTAATGTTGAGGAGTTCCCATTTATTTATTTATTTCTTCAGTGCTCTTGCTTTTGGTGTAAGGTCTATAAAACCGCCTCCAATTATAAGATTTATAAGATATTTCCCTACATTTTCTTCTAACTGTTTTATGGTCTTAGACCTAATGTTTAGTTCTTTGATCCATTTTGAGTTAACTTTTGTATAGGGTATGAGATATGGGTCCTCTTTCATTCTTTTGCATGTGGATATCCAGTTCTCTAGGCACCATTTATTGAAGAGACTGTTCTGTCCCAGGTGAGTTGGCTTGACTGCCTTATCAAAGATCAATTGTCAAATGAGCTGAGAATTAACATCAAGGGATTGAGAGAACCTTCTCGACCAAAGGGGGAAGAGTGAAATGAGACTAAGTGTCAATGGCTGAGAGATTCCAAACAGAGTCGAGAGGTTATCCTGGAGGTTATTCTTACACATTAAATAGATATCACCTTGTTGTTCAAGATGTAGTGGAGAGGTTGGAGGGAACTGCCTGAAAATGTAGAGCTGTGTTCCAGTAGCCATGTTTCTTGATGATGATTGAACAATGATATAGCTTTCACAATGAGACTCTGTCAATGTGAAAACCTTGTGTCTGATGCTCCTTTTAGCTACTATATCAACAGAAGAGTAGAACATATGGAATAAAAATAAATAATAGGGGGAACAAATGTTAAAATAAATTCAGCTTGAAATGCTAGCGGTAAATGAAAGCGAGGGGTAAGGAGTATGGTATGTATAATCTTTTTTTCTCTATTATCGTTTTATTTCCTTTTCTGTTGTCTTTTTATTTCTTTTTCTAAATCGATGCAAATGTTCTAAGAAATGATGAATATGCAACTATGTGATAATATTAAGAATTACTGATTGTATATGTAGAATGGAATGATATCTTAATGTTCTTTTGTTAATTTTTTTAATTAATAAAAAAGTTTATAAAAAAAAAAGATCAATTGTCCATAGATGAGAGAGTCTACATCTGAACACTCTATTTGATTCCATTGGTCAATATATCTATCTTTATGCCAGTACCATGCTGTTTTTACCACTGTAGCTTCATAATATGCCCTAAAGTCAGGCAGCGTGAGACCTCCGACTTCATTTTTTTCCTCAGGATACTTTTAGCTATTTGGGGCACCCTGCCCTTCCAGATAAATTTGGTTATTGGTTTTTCTATTTCTGAAAAGTAAGTTGTTGGGATTTTGATTGGTATTGCATTGAATCTGTAAATCAATTTAGGTAGAATTGACATCTTAACTATATTTAGTCTTCCAATCCATGAACACAGTATGCCCTGGTCTTCTGTGATTTCTTTTTAACGATTTCTTGTAGTTTTCTTTGTATAGGTCTTTTGTCTCTTTAGTTAAATTTATTCCTAAATATTTTATTCTTTTGGTTGCAATTGTAAATGGAATTCGTTTCTTGATTTCCCCCTCAGATTGTTCATTACTAGTGTATAGAAACACTCTGGATTTTTGAGTGTTGATCTTGTAACCTGCCACTTTGCTGTACTCAATTATTAGCTCTAGTAATTTTGCTGTGGAGTTTTCAGGGCTTTCGACATAAAGTATCATATCATCTGCAGTAAGAGTTTTACTTCTTCCTTTCCAATTTTGATGCCTTGTATTTCTTTTTCTTGTCTAATTGCTCTGGTTAGAACTCCCAACACAATGTTGAATAGCAGTGGTGATAGTGGACATCCTTGTCTTGTTCCTGATCTTAGGGGGAAAGTTTTCAGTTTTTCCCCATTGAGGATGATATTAGCTGTGGGTTTTTCATATATTCCCTTTATCATTTTAAGGAAGTTCCCTTGTATTCCTATCCTTTGAAGTGTTTTCAACAGGAAAGGATGTTGAATTTTGTCAAATGCCTTTTCTGCATCAATCGAGATGATCATGTGGTTTTTCTGCTTTGATTTGTTGATATGGTGTATTACATTAATTGATTTTCTTATGTTGAACCATCCTTGCATACCTGGGATGAATCCTGCTTGGTCATGAGGTATAATTCTTTTAATGTGTTGCTGGATTTGATTTGCTAGAATTTTGTTGAGGATTTTTGCATCTCTAGAGAGATTGGTCTGTAGTTTTCTTTTTTTGTAATATCTTTGTCTGGCTTTGGTATGAGAGTGATGTTGGCTTCATAGAATGAATTAGGTAGCTTTCCCTCCTCTTCAATTTTTTGGAAGAGTTTGAGCAGGATTGGTACTAATTCTTTCTGGAATGTTTGGTAAAATTCACATGTGAAGCCATCTGGTCCTGGACTTCTCTTTTGGGGGGGCTTCTTAATGACTGATTCAATTTCTTTACTTGTGATTGGTTTGTTGAGTCTATTTCTCCTTGTGTCAAAGTTGATTGTTCATGCCTTTCTAGGAAGTTGTCCATTTCCATTTCATCTACATTGTTGTATTTATTAGCATAAAGTTGTTCATAGTATCCTGTCATTACTTCTTTTATTTCTGTGGGGTCAGTGGTTATGTCTCCTTTTCCATTTCTGATCTTATTTATTTGCATTCTCTCTCTTCTTCTTTTTGTCAATCTTGCTAAGGGCCCATCAATCTTATTGATTTTCTCATAGAATCAGCTTCTGGTTTTATTGATTTTCTCAATTGTTTTCATGTTCTCAATTTCATTTATTTCTGCTCTAATCTTTGTTATTTCTTTCCTTTTGCTTGCTTTGGGGTTAGTTTGCTGTTCTTTCTCTAGTTCTTCCAAGTGGACAGTTAATTCCTCGATTTTTGCCCTTTTTTCTTTTTTGATATAGGCATTTAGAGCAATAAATTTCCCTCTTAGCACTGCCTTTGCTGTGTTCCATAAGTTTTGATATGTTGTGTTTTCATTTCCATTTGCCTAGAGATATTTACTGATTCTCTTGTAATTTCTTCCTTGACCCAAGGTTGTTTAAGAGTGTTGTTGAGCCTCCACATATTTGTGAATTTTCTGGCACTCTGCCTATTATTAATTTCCAACTTCATTCCTTTTGATCTGAGAAAGTGTTTTGCATGATTTCAATCGCTTTAAACTTATTGAGGCTTGCTTTGTGACCCAGCATATGGTCTATCTTTGAGAATGATCCATGAGCACTTGAGAAAAAGGTGTATCCTGCTGTTGTGGGGTGTAATGTTCTATAAATGTCTGTTAAGTCTAGCTCACTTATTGTATTATTCAAATTCTGTTTCTTTATTGATCCTCTGTCTAAATGTTCTGTCCATTGATAAGAGTGAGGAATTGAAGTGTCCAACTATTATGGTAGATGTGTCTATTTCTCTTTTCAGTGTTTGCCATATGTATTTTGGAGCTATCTGGTTCGGCGCATAAATATTTATGATTGTTATGTCTTCGTGCTGAATTGTTCCTTTTATTAGTACATAGTATCCTTCTTTGCGTCTTTTAACTGTTTTACATTTGAAGCCTAGTTTGTTGGATATTAGTGTAGCTACTCCTGCTCTTTTCTGATTGTTATTTGCATGAAATACCTTTTCCCAACCTTTCACTTTCAACCTATGTTTATATTTGGGTCTAAGATGTGTTTCCTGTAGACAGCATATAGATGGGTCCTGTTTTTTAATCCATTCTGCCAGTCTATGCCTTTTGATTGGGGGAGTTTAATCCATTAACATTTAGTGTTATTACTGTACGGGCTTCTACCATTTTGCCTTTTGGATTTATGTCATATCTAATTTTCCTTCGTTTTACCTTTACTCATAGTCTTCCTTTTTACACTCTTCTCCACACCTCTCTCTTCTGTCTTTTCATATCTGTCTCTAGTGCTCCCTTTAGTATCTCTTGCAGAGCTGGTCTCTTGGTCACAAATTCTCTCAGTGATTTTTTGTCTGAAAATGTTTTAATTTCTCCCTCATTTTTGAAGGACAATTTTGCTGGATATAGAATTCTTGGTTGGCAGTTTTTCTCTTTTAGTAATTTAAATATATCATCCCACTGTCTTCTCACCTTCATGGTTTCTGCTAAGAAATCTACGCATAGTCTTATTGGGTTTCCCTTGTATGTGATGATTGCTTTTCTCTTGCTGCTTTCAAGATTCTCTCTTTCTCTTTGACCTCTGACATTCTGATTAGTAAGTGTCTTGGAGTACGTCTATTTGGATCTATTCTGTTTGGGGTACGCTGCACTTCTTGGATCTGTAATTTTAAGTCTTTCATAAGAGTTGGGAAATTTTCAGTGATAATTTCCTCCATTAGTTTTTCTCCTCCTTTTCCCTTCTCTTCTCCTTCTGGGACACCCACAACATGTACATTCATGCATTTCACATTGTCATTCAATTCCCTGAGTCCCTGCTCATATTTTTCCATTTTTACCTATAGTGTCTGTTTCTTGTCGGATTTCAGATGTTCTGTCCTCCAGTTCACTAATCCTATCTTCTGCCTCTCAAAATCTACCATTACAGGTTTCCACTGTTTTTTTCATCTCTTCTACTGTGCCTTTCATTCCCATAAGTCCTGTGATTTGTTTTTTCAGACTTTCCATTTCTTCTTTTTGTTCATTCCTTGCCTTCTTTATATCCTCCCTCAATTCATTGATTTGGTTTTTGATGAGGTTTTCCATGTCTGTTCATACATTCTGAATTGTTTCAGCTCCTGTATATCATTTGAATTGTTGGTTTGTTCCTTTGACTAGGCCATATCTTCAATTTTCCTAGTGTGAGTTGTTATTTTTGCTGGTGTCCAGACATTTAATTACCTTAATTAGTTCATTCTGGAGATTGCTTTCCCTTCTTTTACCTAGGGTTTTCTTGCTGGATGAATTTGTTGTCTATCTGTTCTTTGACATTCAGTTCAGCTTTTTCTGGACCTCTAGCTTAGGTTTTGTTTAACAGAGGAGAATTTTTAAGTTCTTGTTTTCTTGTTTCTTGCCCTGCTTGTGTGGTGCCTTTTTCCCCCCACCCTTAGGAGGGTATACTTAGGAATTATAGACCCCAGCTGGATTTTTCCAGACCAAACTCGCCTCCTGTCAGGAGGAAAGAGTCACCTGTGTCATTTTCCCTGAGGGTGAGACCCAGCAGGTTGAAAGACTTTCCTGTGAAATCTCTGGACTATGTTTTTCTTATCCTGCCCAGTATGTGGCACTTGTCTGCCTGCAGGTCCCACCAGCATAAGATGATGCGGTACCTTTAACTTTGGCAGACTCTCCCTGCTGGGGGCGTGTCGGAGTCAGAAGAGAGGTTGTAGGCTGGTTTTAATGGCTTCAAATTACCAATCCTGGGTGTCTGAATTCCTTGAGGGAGGGATTCCACCTGAGTTGGGCTTCTCCCCTCCCCTGGGGAAGGCACAGGCTCCAGACAAGCCCTGAAACAAGCTTGTTTCTGCCTATGCCTAGGGCAGCTGCAGCCTGAAAAGCCCTACTGAGAAAGGCAGTTAAGCCTTTCTAGAAACACAGCCACAAAAACCTGTTTTTCTTTTTTTCTTCTTCCGTCAGCCCAATGAGCAACCTCCACTTTGACCAGGTTCACCTGAAATGGGGGCCTATTTTTAGTAGTCAGAATTTGTTCATTAATGCCACGATTGGCGTTTGGTTGGGCTCAGCCCCTGCTGCAGGTGAAGTCTCTTTCCTTTCCCCTCTGGGAAGCAGCCTGTTGGGGAGGGGCACTGGCCACCACAGCTTGGGGAACTCACAGTTCTGGGGAGGCTCGCAGCCGGTCCAGCTGGTCCAGACTGGGGTACGCTGTGTGTCCGGTCACTGATGTGGCTCCAGGAGCTGTTCTGTACGGTTTCTGGTTATTTAGTAGTTGTTCTGGAGGATGAACTAAAACGTGCACATTGCTAAGCCGCCGTCTTGGCCACGTTCTCTGATTGTACACTTTTGACAGACTGTAAAATGTATGAATAAATTTGCGTTGGAAAAAAAACATGGGAGTCATAGACCAGAAAGGGGATAGGAATGACCATGAAGTGATGATTGCTGAAGATGGATATTGGATATATAAGGCTCATTGTTTTTATTCTGCCTTCTTTTGAATAGGTTTGAAATTTTCTATAATAAAAATATGTGTGGAATGGAAACATGTGTATCACTTAAAATTTTTTGTAAGGGATAAATGTTTAGTAGAGATTCCATTCCAAAGGACATTTGCTTTTAAAAAAGGAACTGTGGATGGGCAATATCCATGAAGAAAGTTCTGCTGTTTCCTAAACTTGGTCATAAGCAGCCATGGACAGAGACTATACCAGCCCTTCTGTAGCCACCGTCACCTTCCTCATCACTGTCCATAGCTTCAAAGTCCACAACCCCAAATGGTCCTTAAGTCCAGCTCTAGATTTTGTCAAATTCATAACAATATCTAGAGTGACAATAACTGTATCTTAAGCCCATGCTTCAAATATTAAACAGTCATACACATTTAAAGTAATAGAAAAATAATATAATTAGAATTTATACAAAGTAGATTTTTACAAAACAAGCACCTACAAGAAATAATCTTATAGTCAAGCACAAAAATTGGGAAATATACATGGAAGAATACATTTAAGAAAAAAACACATTTATTTCTAAATGCCGATAGGAAGGTATAGATTGAGTTCTGGTTTACTAGCAAAATTTTTAAAGGAACTTCAATTTGCCAGCAGGTATTTTCACTCCATTCTCAAGCTTCTAAAAGCAGTTCCTGAAGGAGATTAGACAGCTGTTCCTCTTTCCAAATTTTGTTTAATTTCAGCTGTATATTTCCCATAGAATCTTTCAGCCTTCTTATTGAATTTGGCATTCCTCTCATTAATGTAGTCAATATCTGCATCGTCGTTATAAGGACGTCTCCGGCTATATTTGTCTCGTTTTTCAATTCTAGGGAAGGAAAAAAATAATTTACAAAATTTAAAATTGCTTTCTTTCTTGATCATGATAAAACATGGCCAGTACAGTTAGAAGAGCAACTTGACATTTTTTAAAAAGCCCTGTTTTCACCAAGTTCAGGTTGAAATTGTTAATTAACAGCACTATTCCCATTTTGAAAGAAGTCAAAAGTAAATATAAACTCATTTTCAGAAGGCTAAGAGCAAAGATGCATTTTTAGGAACTGAGCACATGAAGTATTACTTAAAATAAAACAATTATCATAATAATAACTATTGTATTAATAATAACCATGGATAATATGAATTGAGTGCTTAGTATGTACTGGACACTATTCTTAACACTTTAAAAAAGTATTGACAGGATAGACTAAGCCTATTGAAAATTAGGCCTAATAGTCACCCCCAGAGAACCCTTTTTGTGCTCAGATGCAGTCTATCTCTCTCTCAACCAATATGGCAAGCAAACTCACTGCCCTTCCCCTCTCTCCATGGGACATGACTTCTATGGGCGTAAACATCCCTGGCAATGTGGGACAGAAATTCTAGAATGATTTGGGACTCAGCATCAAGGGATTGAGAAAACCTTCTCAACCAAAAGGGGAAGGGAGAAATGAGACAAAATAAAGTGTCAGCGGCTGAGAGATTTCAAATGGAGTCAAGAGGTTATCCTAGAGGTTATTCTTATGCATTATACAGATACCCCCTTGTTAGTTTAAGGTGTATTACAGAGGCTAGAGGGAAGTGCCTAAAACTGTAGAGCTATGTTCCAGTAACCATGTTCCTTGAAGATGAATGTATAATGATACAGCTTTCGCAACGTGACTGTGTGATTGTGGAAACCTTGTGTCTGGTGCTCCTTTTATCTACAGTATGGACAGATGAGTAAAAACTATGGATAAGTTTTTAAAAATAAATAAGCAGGGCGGGCCATGGTGGCTCATTGGCCGAGTTCTCGCCTGCCCTGCTGGAGACCCAGGTTTAAATCCCAGTGCCTGCCCATGTAAAAATAAATAAATAAATAAATAAATAATAGGGGGAACAAATGTTAAAACAAATTGAGTAGACTAAAATACTAGTGATCAATGAAGGGAGTGGTAAGGGGTATAGAAAAAAAAATAGGGGGAACAAAGGTTAAAATATATTGGGTAGATGGAAATACTAGTGGTCAATGAAAGGGAGGGGTAAGGGGTATGATATGTATGAGTTTTTTCTTTTTTCTTTTTGTTTTGTTTTCTGGAGTGATGCAAATGTTCTAAAAAATGATCATGGTGATGAATACACAACTATGTGATGATATTGTAAGCCACTGATTGTGCACCATGTATACAAAGTATGTGTGTGAAGATTTTTCTCAATACAAAATTTTTTTTAAAAAAGTATTAATTCTTAAAATATAAATTTATTCCGAGTTGCCTAATATTTTCCTCTAACAGTGTTAAGAAGCACAAACATAACTAATAAATATCCACTAGAAAATTCTTACTTCAAATCCAACAGAAGAATGGCAGTTAAAGTAAAATCCATAAAGAAGAATAATGTTTCTCAGATCTTTCCCCTTCAGTTACAGCAATTTAATTTCATCAGTATTTTGCATCTCTATTCCAAATCACATGGGCTCGATCCACACTTGCTGGCAAGTGTTAATAGTATTTCTATCCACAATACCACTATAGATGCTATGTCAGAAATCAGCAAGAAATTATGAATCAAGTATGACTTCTGTCTATTCAATTTTCATCCTAAGCATATTATGTCCATTTGGTTATTGAGTATTTAAAATTTCAGGCTGCTCTACTGAATACTCACTGTTTTTCCAGATCTATGACCATTCTATCAATTTCCTCCGTGGAAGGTACATGTGTTCCATGAATAAGACTATTGGATGTTGGGAAAAACTCTTCCCCCCTGAAAAGAAAAAAGTGGTATTCAGATACCACTACAAATGCTCCACATTTCAAATTCCAAAGTAAACTACCATTCATGATGAGAAATAAAATATTTACATATATTTACTGTAAAACGGATTCTACCGTTTTGTTTTGTTTTTTTAAAAAAAGAAAATACATAAGTGGTTGGAAGGGACCTAGGAAATCCCTTATTCTCTGACACCTTCATTTTACAGATAAAAGACTCAAGGGCCAGAAGATAAAAGATATACCAATGTCACAGTGCTGGGTACTGGAAGAAGTGGGATTAGAGCTTTTAGGCACAAGTAATTTCTCTTTCCACTAAAGCAGGAGTTGGCAAACTATAGCTATCCACCCATACCCAATCCGTTTTGGGCATGGTTTTATTGGAACACAACCTCACCCATTTGTTTATGTATCCCTATGGCTGCTTTCATACCAGAGACAGAGCTGAGTAATTACAATAATAGAAATGCATTTATCTAAAATATCCACAATCTCGCCCTTTATAGAAAAAGCTCCCCCACCCCTGCACTACTGGCATTCTGCCTCCTAAAATATTCGCATATCTAAGATAATCTGGGTGTTAACCACTTCACCTAGCCTTAGAATGCCCAGCTAGAAAGACAGCCAGGTGGCTGACTTAACTTGCTGTGGAGTGAGCAATAAAGATACTACAAAGACCAGAGACTATTCTTACACAGCTTTTGGTCACATACATCTTAGCATTAAAGTGTTAGTATTATGTATATATGAAAGGCTTTGCATTAATCCTGTCAACTTACTGCCTTTCTCTCAATCTCTCATACGTTTCCATGTCAGGTTTGATCTGCTTGGTCAACCGATGATACTGGCGTAACTGGGCAGCAGCATAATCTAAAAATAAAATGAGCACCAGAGAGTGCTTTGGGCATTATTATTCAGTGAAACAACAGAACTATTAAGCAATATATGTGCAAGACATTAATCTAGCAGAGCCTCTTTCCTGAAGACAATGATGATACCGGCTTTGGTTAATTTTACCATAAAGAGCAGAAGATTCCAGCTGACTAAAGTGCAGCCTCTTTACTTCTGTCCTATGAGTGGGTTCAGGTCTCTCAGAGAATAGTCCATAAGAAAATACAAGAAGCAGGGGTAAGGAAGACAGTGTCTATATTTTAGAACCACAGATACTCTTTGAGACCAATGGAAGAAAGGTTTATTTGATCTGGAACTGAAATTTTCTGTAATGCATAATCTAATTAAACCTATCTGTATAGCTCATTTGAACAACTGAAACACAGGAAGCACAGAATAAGAGGTCCTTTAATCCTGTATGGATTATTGTAATGCCTGGGAACATCCTAGAGTATATTAAGCAGATAATCAAAAGTATTGGCAAAGTCTCCTGAGGGAGGGCAGAAAGACTACTGAACTATTAAACCTTACCATCAGGGAATCCCCTGAAACTGTGTCAAACTTTAGGGACACCCAAATCAATTAGGCCATGTCCTTAATCATGAGGCTTACTCTTGTGAAGCTTATGTAGGTAGTGGAGAAGCTTAGACTTCCTATAGGCATGCCTAAGAATTACTTCTGGAAGACCTCTGTTTTTGCTCAGATGTGGCCTCAGTCCTTCTAAGCCCAACTCTGCAAATGAAATCGTTGCCCTCCTCCCTACGTGAGACATGACATCCAGGGGTGAAAGTCTCCCTGGCGACATGGGAGAAGACTCCCAGGGATGAATCCAGACCTGGCACCGTGGGATCAACAATCCCATCCTGACCAAAAGGGGGAAAAGAAGTGTAATTAATAAAGTATCAGTGCCAGAGAGAGTTCAAATACAGTTGAGAGGCTACTCAGGAGGTGGCTCTTATGCAAGCTTCACGTAGACCTTGCTACCTATCATAACCTGCCAACCCCCAACCAGGACCATTCCAGCCAATCCTAAAGAACACCTAGGGCAATATATAAGATTCTGCAAGGGTTCCAAGCAACAGAGTAACTTTCCAGAAACCTACAACCTCCAGAAGGGTCTCTGGTCCAGATAAGTGCTGAAACCTAGCCCAGTCTCTCCAGAACATCAGACAGTTCCATCTCCCTACCCCATATTCATAACAGACCCTTCCAATAGCAAAAATTTAGAACTGCCATAGCCCAAACAACCCCAAAGAAAGGTATGGAAAGGTGAAAGGTGATGGTGGAATCATACATAGAAGATAGGACTCAACAAATGAATATGAATGCTGAATCACTGAACTGATATTTCTTTTAGTCTCCGGTATTTTAAAACAGCTAGAAGTAAAAACCTAAAATTGTGAAATCGTAACCCATGTCAAAGTCTGAAATACGTTCTACAACTAATTGTGGCGCTATGCTTCGAAATGTATAGCTTTTTTGAATATATGCTATTGTTCACATAAAAAAGAAGGAAAAAAAGTTGATTATGATGACAAAAAAGTATTCAAGGCTTTTAGCCTCCTATATTCTGGAGCAGCTAGAAGGAAAAATACGAGAGGATTGTATGGTAGCCCATGGCAAACTCTGGGATCTGTCCTGTAACCATTTTTTGAAGAGTGCTTTGAAAACTATCGCTTTTTTCTTCCTTTGCTTTGTATATATGTTATACTATACAATAAAAAAAGTTAAAAAAGAAAATACAAGAAGCATATCATTTCTTAAAACAAGTGAAGGCAATGATTATCTAATAGGGTCATTCTAATAAAGTAAAGGTCAGTTCTACCTGAAAATCCCAGATCAGGGTTTTTCTTCTTTTTTTTCCTTTCCCATCTTTCTGCATCTTCTGCACTAATTTCCAGCAATTTCACCTTCTCATAGTCTTCCCCTTTTGCTGCACATTCCTGAACAGAAAAAAAAAAGTTATGATATTGGCAATTATGATCCAAGCAATTATTTGATTTTAAATCAAGAAAGATCCTATTAAGATATTAGCAATACTCTGAAAATAATGATGAATATTCAAAGAAAATTTGGGAATCTGCATGGTATATAAGAAGTGAGCACACAAATTTTAAAAATACTTACGGAATGTTTATCAGGCATCAGACACTGTTTAAATGCTTTACATGTTCTAATTCATTTAATTCATAATTAATTCAAATTATTATTATAGTTCTCATTTTACAGATGGGAAAACCAGAGGTTCAGAAGTCCAATGCTAGTAAAAGAGCAGGCCAAGATGTGAACTCAAGTAATCTAGCACTAGAACCAGTGAACTCAATTACCATGCTATACTGTCTCAATAAAACAGAATGATTAAATAAACCACTTATGAAACCAGCAGAATAGTTCTTAACCTTTTTCCTTTCTTCTTCCCGCAGTTCCCATTCCAAACGTGCTTTTTTAGCTTCCCAATTTGCAGGTAACTTAAGTCTTTTATCTTCCTCCACCACTTCCTGGTGATTTAATTTACGAGCTTCATTCTAAAACCATAACACAAAAATTCGTCAGCCAAAAATACAAAAAAGAAATCCAAATAGATCTAGCCTTTTTTAAGGATGATCAGGTAAGACACCTTAACAAGGAGATTCCATTTTTTTTCCATTTTTTTCTAAAAGTAATAGGGGGATTAATATTGGCTTTGTCTGTTTAGCTGTATTGTCCCAACCTTAAGGTTGGGTTGGAACAACATTTTGCAAAATGGGAAAGTCATACTACAATACCACTTGAGTAGACTTCAGATGACATTAAATATTAAATCGCAAGATGAGAAAGATATTTTACTTTTAATTCTCTTTTAATACTGATCAACTCAAGGAAAAAACCTTATTTTGGAACTAGAGGATTATAACACCTATCTTAATATCTCTAATACTTTCTAAGTTCCCCCTCCTTTTAAAAACATTTTGTCAGCTTATATTATGATAAATGAAAGGAACTTTTCATTTAAAATACTAATGAAGAATGTGTTTTAGAATAAACAATTATACAAAACAAAATGAGTAAGTCATTTTAGGAACACTTAAGTCAGATGCTTCTTAGGTCACAGACCAATGGCAGAGTCAGGAAGCCACATCCCCTGAATTCCAGTCATATGCTCTCTATAGCGTCCCTCCAAGTAAATATCTAAGCGTGTCTGTTTTATTATTAAAATGACTTTTTCTGGGCAGAAATACTCCTCTCAATTACCTTCCCTGATATACTCTTGGCCCCAGTAATGCCTTCAGTCGAAGACAGCAAGAACACAGCTATCGTGGAACAAAGCTGTACTGAACTGAAGAAGACAAAACACCAGGTGGGATCGATGCAATTCAAGGAGGGGGTGTTAGGAGGAGCTGATTACAGGAACCAGTTATGTGTCAGGTAATTTTGGCAAAAGTTCAAGGAAGCATGGTTTGGGCACTGTCAGGAAAGGACGGTAATTATAAGATACTATATCTTAAATTTTTATATAGATGGTAGGAGTACTAAAGTAAGACTGTGCTAGTTTGAAATTGTCATGTACCCCAGAAAAGACATGTTCCTCTTATCCCCATTGTAGGGTGGAACTCTCGATTAGATTGTTTCCACCGAGATGTTTTTGATTAGATGGAGATGTGACGCCTTGTCATTTAAGGTGGGCCTTGATTAGTTTACTGGAGTCTGGTAAAGGAGGAAACATTTTGGAGTAGCTTCAGAGCTGACAGAGATATAGACATTTGGGAATGCTTGAAGTGCTGACAGAGAGAGCAGATGCCTAGACATGGATGTTTGCAAATGTAGAATCCAGCAGATGTTGCCATGTTCCTTCCCATGAGATGCTAAACAAGCCAGAAAGCTCTAGATAGTTGGTTCCTAACCCTGGCATCAGAAGCTGGAAGCAAAGGAACTGGGAACAAAGAACAACAGAGGCCAGCCACGTGCATTCCTATGTGACAGACATCAGCCTTTCTTGAGTCAAGGTATCTTTCTCTGCATGCCTTAGTTTGGATGTTTTTATGGCCTTAGAACGGTACACTTGTAACTTAATAAATTCCCCATTTAAAAGCCATTCTATTTTTGGTATATTGCATTCCAGCAACATTTAAACAAAGCAAAACAGACTGAAGCTTTATATGGTAGTAACAGTGACTGTGAGCCAGATGAAACAGGTGTGTAGTCATCTATGTGGTTTGAACAGTGTTTTTATCTCACATTAGTCACAGAATGATGTCGGAGTCTTGTGAAACCATGGCCTAGCTGCTAGCCAGGGCAGCTCCAACACAGGAGTAGTCAGGCGCTACCATTTTCTTTCTCTGCTCCAACTGTGCCCAGCTATTTGCTGGACTCTCACCCCTACTGAAAATTCTTTTCCTTTGTACATGTTCCATCTGCGTGGAAATCTCTTCCTTCAAGTCCTTGATTTGTCTGATGATATCCTACTCATCTTTCAAACAGTAGCTTAGGAGTCACCTTTTATGTAAGGCAGTCCCTGGAGCATACCGCTAACCACAAACTGCACTAATCCCTCCTCCCTGCACCCTCAGAGCACTTTGTTTCTAACTCTAGCAATGGCATTTACTACAGTTTAATTTCTGATTACAAAACAAATTCTACTTAAGAGCAGAATCCTTAATCATTGTTTCTTCAATAATTGTTTGAGCTATGGCACTGTAGACTTTTAGAGGTTAGCTGATTGTTTTTGAATGAAGAGACAACCAGTTCTTTTAGATAAAATTAAGGGTTTGTTAGAATCGTAGAGCAGGGAAGGTGTTAGAAATAGAGATTCCCGGCTCTAACCGGAATAAATTAAATTAGATGGGAATGGTTGGGGGTGAGGGGTGGAGGTCGGGAGGGAGCAAGCGTTTTTGAAAAGTTCTCAGAGTGATTCTAAAGTGCTACCAGCGTTAGGAACCAACTGTCTAGAACTTTCATCTCCGAGCAAGAGCCAGCTCTGCGGATCTGTAAGGTAGGCCGGCTCAGCTTCCTTGCCCCTCTACAAAAGCGCCCCAGTCTAGCCAGGTGACCCCAGCCAGGTGACAGGTCTGAGCTGGCCTGGGAACCACTCACCCGCTTCAGGTGCAGCTCCCGGAATTTGCGCAATCTCTGTTCGCGCTTCTGGTCAGCCAGCTCCTCAGCCGCCGTGAGGGGCTGCTCCTCCTCTGTGCAGTTTACCGGCACCTGCAGCGAGAGACCCGGCATCAGGCGGGGTCAGCTCAGCTTTCCCCGCGAGCCCCAGGCTGACTCCCCGCCAGTCCAGACAGGCCACGCACGGCCCTCCACAGCCGCCCCCAACCCACGGTGTCTGCGCCTCCCTGCCCTGGAACTCAGGAATCGCCTTCTACTGCTCGCCTGTGCCACTCCCGCAACCCTCCCCAGTAAGGCACTTTGGGTAGGCCTGGAGGCACCCACCTCAGCTTGAGTCGCAGCCGCCATCACACCTTCCTCTCCTAACTGCGCGCAGCAGCAGTGAACATTCGTCGGCCTTCAGACCGCCCCTCCGATACATATTAATAAGCTACATGTCAAGCCCTCCTCTTCCCGTCGGCCTCAGGAACTTGGGACCAATCCCTGCCCCTTTTAGCAACGAGGTGTTTTTGATTGGGCCGAGCCTTGCGCAGCCGCAGAAAGCCACAGAGGCAGGGGCGGGGCGAGATAGGACCGGGCGGGGCAAGGTGGGACGGAAGGGGCGGGGCAAAAGTGCAGGGAAGCTCTAAGAAGGGCGTGGCTGGAAGGATCGCGGAGGAACCCTGGTGAGCGGGGTGTAATCTAACCCGCTTGTTTCCGCCACCGGACGGTACTTTCCATTGGCGCTCAGCTTCATTGTCACCTAAGGGGCAAGTCTCCCCTGACTACCTTGTCTCACGTTGACCTTTATCTGTGCTATCTCCTCAGTAGTATAAGACATTTTTATTGTCTTCTGATAGGGCTCATCCCATCTTGTTTATGCAGCAGAGTCCGGATTAATAACTGTTCTGAAGTCACTGAAATAATTCAGGAAGGTGTGAGATAAAAGGTGAATGTATCAAAATTATTTTTAATGCACTAACCACTAATTAGATGTATAAATGAAAAAGCAATCCCCCAAATAAAAAGATACGAGATATAAAATTTCAAAGGTGGGAGGACAATGAGTAGGGGAGAAAAGGGATGTATGGGAACCCTGCATCTGCTCAATTTTCTGTAAACTTAAAACTACTCTAAAAAATAGTCTACTAAAAAAAAGGTGAAGGACTTATATGGGGAAAAACTACAATATAATTGAAAGTACAAGAAAATTAAATCTAAATAAATATAAAGTGTACTATTTTTCCAGTTGGAAGATAATGTCATATAAACTTAATTTCAAAAGAATATATATTAAATGAGTCTGCAAGTGTAATGTTAATTCCCATCAGAATCTCAGTAGGTTATCGTTTTGCTTTGGGGAACTGGCAAAATAATTTTAAAGTTCACATGAGTCTATCAGATTGGAAAAAATCCGAAAGTTAGGCAACACACTGTTGGTGAGACAATGAAGAAATATGAATTCATATATTATTGGTGGGACTGTGATTAGTACAAGCCAATTTGAAAATATATTTAAAAATGACAGATGCATTTACTCCTTGGTCAGCTCTCTCACTCATGGGAATTTATCCTACAGGTACATATACACAAATATGAAGTGACTTATGGAGAAGGTGGTTCATTTCAGCTTTTTTTTTTTTTGGTAATAGCAAAAAAAATGGAAATAACCTAAATGTCTCTCAATACAAGACTAGTTAAATTATGGTACGTTCAGTGGAATGCTCTGAAGTTGTAAAAAGGAATGGAGCGGCTTTCTGTATGCTAATTTGGAAAGATCACTAAAATATACTAAGTGAAAAAATGCAAGATAGAGAACCATATATATGTATATATATATATATATATATATATGTTATACTACATTTAGGAGGAAGGGTGGAGGAGAGTGAGTAGTGTTACAGGTTACTAAGAAATTTTTTTTGTTTTCATAAAGAATTCTAGAGTGAAGTCAAGAGGCTAAAATAAACAGAGGAGTAGAACATATGGAATAAAAATAATAGGGGGAACAAATGTTAAAATAAATTTAGTTTGAAATGCTAGTGATCAATGAAAGGGAGGGGTAAGGGGTATGGCATGTAAAATTTTTTTTATTTTTCTGTTGTCTTTTTATTTCTTTTTCTGAATTAATGCAAAAGTTCTAAGAAATGATCATGATGATGAATATGCAACTATGTGATGATATTGTGAATTACTGATTATGTATGTAGAACGGAATAAGCATATATTAAGAGTGTTTGTGTTTCTTGTAATTTTTTTTAAATTAATAAAAAAATTTTAAAAACAAGAAGCTAATATAACTGGTAACCTGTTTGGGGGGGTGTTTGCTGTCATATATACAATATTTTGTCATATGAGTATGTATTGTCATATATATAATATTTTAAATCACATAAATGTATTTCAAATTCTAAAATAAAAATTAAATTTAAAAGTAGGAAAACTGAAACTAGCCAGGAATATTTTTCAATAAAAAATAATGAGGTTCAGATGGGTTCCTAGGCCAGATAAATCCTGAAACCCAGAGATGCCAGTTTCTCCAAGAACATCAACCAATTCCATCCCCCTATCCCATGCTGTCGACGCCCCTTTTCACTTGAAAAAAGTTAGAATGGGCATAACCCAATTCCCTAAATATTGGGGGAAGGATCAAAGGAGAAGGAGGAGTTATACAGAAATTAGGATTTAACAAATGAATAGAACTACTGAATCATTATATTAATATTTCTTTTTAGTCTCCAGTGTCTTGGAGCAGCTAGGAAAAAAAAACCCTGAATTTATGGAACTGTAACCCATACCAAATGTTAAAACCTGTTCTGTAGCTACTTGTTAAAATGCATTTTGAAGTTTATTGCCTTTTTGTATATGTTATAGTTCACAATAAAAAAGTGAAATACAAAGATAATGGGAATGAATTTCATTTTCAGTTGATGTAATTGAAAGCAAACATAGGTCACTCTTGGCAAAACAAATGATTCTTGATCATTTTTAATTTTGAAAAGGATCTTTCTGCTGCTACAATTGTTCCTGGAGCAGTTCTGAGTATTTTATAGACTGTGGCAACTTGAAGATAAATTTCCGGTAATTATTTTGAAACATACATTTTAGTATGTCATGGGCTGATGATTCTTGTAATTTTTCTTAAAAGATTTAAATCAGTTTTATACAAATCAATTTTAAGACTGAATTTAAACATGAATTATACAAAGTTATAGAAATGTCTCCTTCAACATTTACTATAACTTGTGGAGGTTTTACAAGAAACTGAATGTGGCTTTCTGATATGTATATAATTCAAAATGCATTCCATTGCTATGTGTGTCAGTTTGAAAATATGTAAACTGAAAAAGCCATGTTTTAATACTGATTCAATCTTGTGGAGGCAATGGTTTCTTTTAATCCTAATTCAATATTGGAGGGCAGAAACTTTTAATTAGATTATCTCCACGGAGATGTGACACACCCAACTGTGGGTGTGAACTTTGATTAGATGGAGATGGGACTCCACCTATTCCAGGTGGATCTTGATTAGTTTACTGGAATCCTTTAAAAGAGGAAACATTTTGGAGAGTCAGAAATGACAGAGCCAATAGAAACTGCAGAGCAGAACTGACAGAGAGCCAACAGAGAGAGCTTGTTCTATTCTTGGAAAACAGTTGCTTCAGAGAACAGAGACACAGTTGTTTGGAGATACTTGGAGCCCAGCAGAAGTCACCACGAGATGTTAAGCAAGCCAGAATCTGGAGAAAGCCAAGGGAAGCCAAGAGATGAAAGCCAGCCATGTAGAAGCAAAATGTAGAACCCCCACAGGAACAGAGGCTGAAAGCAATGGAGCCCAGGAGCAAGGGACCACCAGATGCCAGCCACACGACTTCCCAGCTGACAGAGGTGTTTCCAGTACCAGGAAGGCATCGGCCTTCCGTGAATTAAGGTATCTTTTCATGGATGCCTTGTTTGGACATTTTTATAGGCTTGGAAGGGTAAACTTATAACTTATTAAATTCCCCTTTTTAAAAGCCGTTCCAGTTCTGGTATATCGTATTCTGACAACTTGCAAACTAATACACTATGCCTTTAATGAAAAGGACATTTTAATTTTCAAAAAAATGAGGATTTGTGTTTCCAGGATTTAAAACACAGTAAAAGGCTTCGGTAATAAACACAATCAGTTAATTCATTGAACAGTAATTAATTCATATCCGGTACCAGGTACAATTTAAGGCGCAGGGAACCAGTTGTGAACAAAGTAGAAATTAGACCCTGTTCTCATGAGCCTACGTTGTACTGGAAAGAAAGGAGAAAATAACGTTCTATCCACAGAATTAAAATAAGACGAGAGGATGGTGATTGTGAGCCTACTCTGGATTGAGTAATCAGAGGTATGAATTATAAAACTGGTCATTTGATGGGTACAGCAGGTGCCGTGGGCATCTTTCCTCGTACTCGCTCTAGGTTCCCAGCACAGCACACCACCGTCCTCCACCCCAGCGTCTTCTACTGATTCTATCCGCGCTTCTCCCACGTTTCGTCACTCAATGCGGACGCCTCATCCAATCGGATACAAGCCAGGCCTGAGAGGGGCGGGCATTGGTTGCTAAGCCAGCCGAGCCGGAAGCGAGCCAGAGCGTCGGAAAGTTTGTTGTTGTTGCCGGAAGTCCTGGGAAAAAAGCGCTGCTGGGTGATGGCGGCGTCGAGTAAGGCTGAGGTGAGTGGCGAGCTCTTGTCCAGGGTTTAGAGCCAGGGTAGGGGATGTTTGTAGCTAGAAGTCTGGCCAAGGCGCGGAGGCGATGCCCGGATGCCGGGGCAGGAAGGCGCAGACATAGTGGGGTCGGAGGGCGGCCGGTCGGGACCGCGGGGAATCGGCCTAGGGAGAAACCGCACCGACCCCGCCTGATGCCGGATCTCTCGCTGCAGGTGCTGGTAAACAGCACCGAGGAGGAGCAGGCCCACACGGCAGCTGAGGAGTTGGCTGTCCAGAAGCGCGAACAGAGACTGAGAAAATTCCGGGAGCTGCACCTGAAGCGAGTGAGTAGTCCTGTAGGCCAGGTGTCGCCTGGCTAGGCTGGTGCGAGCTTGTAGAGCGACGAGGAAGGTAAGCCAGGGCGCCTTACAAACTCTCAAAGCTGAACATTCGCCCGAAATGAAAGCTCTAGCCAGGTGTTTCTCAACCGTAGCAGCACATTAGAATCATTTCGAGAATTTTTTTTTTAAATACACCTGCACAAACGCCACTTTTAGAATGTCGAATTTAATATTTCTATTATTTTAAAGCAACCTCTCTCTGTCCCCCCACCTCCCCACAGTCCAAATGATCCTATCAAATTCTTTTTTTTTTATGTTGGAGGATAATGCAGATTAAAGATGGTAAGGAATTTTGTCTGTTGTCAGAATGTTTGTCACTCATTCATTCATCCAAAAACAACTCCAAGAGTCTCTAAAGTGCCACATCCAGCTAGACGGTGTAGATATAGTGGTACAATTAGGACTTCTTCCTTAATTGCAGATGGCAAGTCCATAGCCAGTAGTTTACTCCACAACTTGGTAAGGGCTATGTTAGAAGAAAGCACAAAGTGCTTCAGAAGTGCAGAGAAGAAAAAGACCTACTTGGCTTTAGGAAAGTCCAAGAATACTTCTTATAAGATATGACAGTTAAGCCACTTAAGAGTTAAGTAGGATATTATCAGACAAGTATAGCAGTTTTCGGAAGGCACGTCCAAGCAGTAGGGACAAGTGCAGAGTCCTCATTAGGGTAGGAGCTCAGCAAGCAGTTGGGTAAAACTGGATACAATGCTATATATGGAAAGGTGGCTGAAGTATTTATTTTTGCCCAGAAAAATTCAAACTAAGATGTTTAGGAGTATCTCTAGCCTTTACCCATGGGTGCCAATAGCATCTCCAAATATTGCCAGATGGCCTCTGGGAGGCAATATTACCCTCAATTGATAGCCACTACTTTAGGCTCTAGGCTTTTACATTCCCTATTATGGGCCCTAAAGCATCTTTTAATCAGCCATTCGTGCCCTAAATTCCAAGTCATCCCCACCAGAGCTAAAGGTCCATCACATGTTGGTTACTTACACCTCCAGCAGAAAGGCCTCTCTTGGTCTGTATGGTTTGAACTGTTAAAAATTGATCACTATTAGATAAATAGGCCATAGGGTGGGGAGTCCTCTCACCTCATCGTTTCTTTTGTCTTAAAGAAGCAACCAAAAGTTGCCGATATCTAAGTAAAATTTCTTAACAGAAAGTGCTGCCAACACCCTATGGTCATTTTATACAGGTAAATAACCCGAGAACATGGTGAGAAATATTATAGTTCAGTTTATAGTCTAGTTTTATACTGAAACTGAATATTATAGTTCAGTTTTCAGTTTTAATTTATGAATAAATTAAATGGTTTAATGCTATCAGGCATTAAACACTTGTCCCTGTTAAAACCCATTATCCAATATAGAGACCCAAATCCATAGGAAAGTGATAAACATGTTGACTTATGCAAAGATAAATGTACATGGAAAGATTTTTCTCAGTTGCAAAAAGGGAAAAAGTCCCACCTCACCTCCTGTCTTAAAGCATATTTTTGTACAGAACTTATTGTAAATTTTTTCTCCCTTTGAAAAGGACCTGCAAATGCATTTCTGAAACACAGACATCAAGGAAGATAGCTCCCTTTTCTCATTTCCTTAGGAGTTTATTTTAGGGGTCTGGCTCCAAATTCTAATATCCTATAGTTTTTGTTGTGGGTTTTTTTTAATTATTATTATTCCTTTGGATAGAGACAATTAACAAAGGCCCACCGCCATTACCAGGTGAATTTAACACAAACTATGACAAATGGTGCCAAGTCCTCTTACGTGCATGTAAGGGGCTGTCTGTATAAATGGGTTAGATTTCATATAGATTGAAGGATAGACCTTGCAATCTTTGGCACATTGCCTGTGATTTACCACATCCTGGTTTCATGTTTATTCAGTAATAGTGTTGCTTTGTAGAAAAAATAGTTGAACACACATAGGTAATTCACTTGAGATATTGTAGAAAGAATACAAGACCCAATAATGAGAAGAAGCAAAATGATAGAAATAGAGTGTCACTCTTTTACAATCTCTAATAAATCACTGAATGTAGGTAGCAGTCATCAGTGGCTACTAACGTCATGAAAAGAGAGACAAACAGAGATCATTATGTAAAGTAGTCTTGCTAAAACCTGAACTGGATAAAGCCAGTAGATCTGATGACAAATTTACAGGAAATGCAAGGGTCACAGGAACACATCAGAGGATATTATAGGGCTGCAATTAACTAAACCTACTTTAGGAAACTCTAAGACAATCAATCCAGGTCTTTTCACCATCACCACCACTCACCTTCCCCCAAAAAAGGCAAGAGGAAAAAAAATGTGGAGAGAAAATCTATAGATTAAATAAGCCTTAAGGGATGTATTAACTAATGGCAATTGGGAACTTGTTTGGATCCCAGTTCAAACAACTATAAAAATAATAAATATAATAAATACTTATGGGTCTTCCAGACAGAATATTTGATATTAAGGAATTAACTATTTGGGGAGTATGATTCCAGTACTATGGCTATGTTTAAAGAGATTTAAAAATACTTACAGGTAGGGAAAAAAAAACTTAAAAACTTCTCAAAACCTTCGTAGACAATGAGGGGATTAGGCTGGAATCCATCTTATACCACCTTCATGATTTATACAGTAAGTATGTATCACCTGTCTGGTGTTTTCTTTAAATCACAATTTAAATATATTTTTATTCTTTTCTCTTTTTCTAATGAGAGGTTCTTTCCTCTTCTTTCTCCTTTTTTTTTTTCCTGTAGTTTCCAAGTCTGGATTTTGCTGACTGCATTCCCATGATGTCTCCTACCCCCATTTTGTTTTTAAAGGACTGTTAAGGAGATGTTATTAAAGGTGCTAAAACCCATTAGTCCCTGAGACTTTACCTAACCCTAATCAAGATTGAGAGAAATGATCCCTGACCATTCAAGATGGTGGAGCTTCAGGCTCAGTCCATCCACAGAAGAACTGAACAACCAAAAAGAACTTGCAGAAGCATCTTTCTCAAAGTTCCAGAAAAGTTAAATAACTATAATAACAGGGTGAGCAGCAAATAAAAAAAAAAGGCTACTTAAAAATAGTAGGATCTCATGGCACCCTAAATGGCACTTACCCCACCCCTCACTAACTCTAGAGTGAAGCCACCTGTGCTCCCAGTGCAGCTCCCTAGTCCCTAGTCCTGGTTCCATAGGGAACAGGGAAAGCCTCATGCATGTACTGGGCACGTGTGTGTCAAACCCATTCTGTCTAGTGCTGGTCTGAAGAACTCACCATCGTATAACTTGTGGTATGTCTGAAAGGCAACTCAGTTGGACCTTAAAGCCTCATGCATGTACTGGGCACGTGTGTGTCAAACCCATTCTGTCTAGTGCTGGTCTGAAGAACTCACCATCGTATAACTTGTGGTATGTCTGAAAGGCAACTCAGTTGGACCTCTTCTACAGAATGGCTGTGGGAGAGCAGTCACCTCATGTTGTCAGAAGCAAGGGATTGCTGGCTGTGGGACATACAGTGCAGTTTGCCAGGGATGTGAGAAAACTGTTTCCTAGGGAATAAGGGAACAGATAAATGGGGAATTCCTAGAGTCATATGAGCATGCCCCAAACAGTCTGCATGTGCAGAAAGATCAAGGGAAGCCTCTAAACTTTGGCCTGGAGCTATTCTCTACTTGCTTGGATGAGCACTTGCATAGGTCAGTCTGCAAACCCTGGGAAATGTGTTTTTGTTTTTTTTTTTAGCTCCTGACAATCAAGGAACCTCTTTCATAACATTAGCTGGATATAAGTTTGAGGAACAGATACTTCAGAGTCTAAATTTCAGCAATAATACATTAAAATATCAAAATGCCCAGGTTTCAACAAAAGATTACAAAACATACAAACAAACAGGAAATGACAAGTCTAGGCAAAGGAGTATATTAAAGCATTTGAAACCATCAATGAGGAGGACAGACCTGGGACATTCCAGACAAAGACTTTTAAATATGGTCCTAAATATGATTAAAGAGCTAAAGGAAAATATGGACAAAAACTAAAGGAAATCAGGAACATGACAGATAAACACAGAGACTATCAATAGAAAGATAGAAACTGTGGAAAGAAACCAAACAGAACACAGTAACAGAAATAAAAAATTCCCTAGAAGGTTCCAACAACACATTAGAGCTGGCAGAAAAAAAGAATCAGAGCTTGAAGATAAAACAGTTAAAATCATTCAGTCTGAGAAGCAAAAAAAAGGATGAAGTGAACAGAGGCTGAGGAATTTGTGGGACACCATCAGGCCTGCCAGTATATGCATTGTAGGAGTCCCAGAAGGAGAAGAAAAAGAATATTCAAAGAAATAGTGGCTGAAAACTTCCCAAATGAAACAAACAAACAAAAAAACCTATGAATATATATATGACCCTCAAGAAACTTGAAACAGGATGAACCCATGTTAAACCATCAAATGCCAAAGAAAGAGAATTCTGAAAGTCACAAGAGAGAAATAACATGCCACAAGGAAAGGAGCCTCAATAAGATTAAATGTTGATTTCTTATCAGACACCATGGAGGCAAGAAGGTAGTAGAAAGACATATGTTTAAATTTCAAGTAAAAAATTGCCCCCCTTCCCTGCATGGGACATGACTCCCAGGGGTGTGGACCTTCCTGGCAACGTGGGACAGAGATCCTGGAATGAGCTGAGACTCAGCATCAAGGGACTGAGAAAAACCCTAGAATGAGCTGAGAATTAACATCAAGGAATTGAGAGAATCTTCTCGACCGAAAGAGACTGTCAATGGCTGAGAGATTCCAAACAGTCGAAAGGTTATCCTGGAGGTTATTCTTATGCATTAAGTAGATATCACCTTGTTGTTCAAGATGTAGCAGAGAGGCTTGAGGGAACTGCCTGAAAATGTAGAGCTGTGTTCCAGTAGCCATGTTTCTTGATGATGATTGAACAATGATATAGCTTTCACAATGAGACTCTGTGAATGTGAAAACCTTGTGTCTGATGCTCCTTTTAGCTACTATATCAACAGAAGAGTAGAACATATGGAATAAAAATAATTTATTATTTTTATAATGAACAAATGT